>OY787630.1:0-5000 GCA_963678935.1 Umbilicus rupestris
TTATTATAGTCCAAAGAGCGCGGACTAGCCACGGAGCTTGGATACGGTTTCCCGATCGGAGATCCACGGATCACAGACGGTATCTCCCCACGGCCTTTCGCGTCTTTAGCGTCCTACCTTCTCAATGCCCGGGCATCCATCCAATGCATTCTTTTCTATCTTGTACCCTATGTAGGCTTGCTTCGCATAGGCTACACAAGCTTCGGTAAACTTAACACCAACCCAATCTCGATGGAAAGGAAAAAAAGGGAACTACAAGCAACTACGAAAACTACAACAACCTACGTGAACAGACGCTTTGTCAGTTAATTAGAGTGTTATAACCTTAAATAACGAGAAAGCTTTTTTATTTGTTTACTCGGCAAACAAAAAAGGTAGTTTACTTGCTTACTTGGTAAGGGATCCGCCTCGAATCAAAACGATTTATCCTTTCTTTTCTACGCTTTCTTCTCTTATGAAATTTTTAGATCGAGGGCGGTACACTTCTCCCCATAATTTAAAAGGTTGCTGCTATAGTAATAACTCCAACTGGGAAAATTTAGTAATTCTGACCTGAGGTTATTCATAGCTCGGAAGAGGAGAGGGAAGATGTCACCTTTCTTTATAACTATTGGAATAACAGCCCCAAGGGTATTCCACTCAGATGCTTTCAACGCCGAGAGCTAATCTAAGGCTAAGCCGTTTAGGGTGAGAGTCTTAAGTTCGGGCAAACTATAGAAGGGGCTTCTTGAACGAGTCCTCACTTCAGTTTAAGCACCGGGATCGGCTGCTCAAACAACTCAACAGCTGAGGCGCCTTCAGGCCCTGGATCAGAAGACGAGTTATCCGACTTAAGGCAACAAAACTCATTATCGCCGTTCCTAATGCAAAGAGAGAATCCTAGTTGACTGCTACAAAGGAAGGCTTAACAGAAAGAGGCGAGCAAGCCTCGTGATACCCAACTGGGCATCCCTCACTTATAAGTGAGTTCAGAATCCGAGTTACCAAAGTATAATAGATTTCTATATCAATTAGCTTATAAAGCTTATTTCCCCTTTTTCCTATCTGAGATCCTAGGATCAAAGAGGGCATCTTCGAAGCTCCTTTTTTCTGTTCTAAACCCAACTTCAACCTCTTTCTTTTCCCTGGCCTCCTTAGCTCAGGGGACCTGTCCCCGAAGATCATAATAATAGAGTTATCCGCCCAAGGACCACATCGCTCAATTAAAGAAGAATAACCCGATACTGGGGCTGCCCGGGGGCTAGTTATTCCCTGGCAGTAGGCCGTTGAAAGAGGATTGGTTTTACCGGCTAAGAAAGAATCTGAGTGAACTGACTTTGGGCTATTCCGTGGGTTTGTGAGTCCTCTTGCTTATTTCCGTTAAGAAGTAGAAGCGGGTCCTAGCTTTAGCACGACAGCTTATCTAGCAACAGGGGAGGAATACCGGCTACGTCGGCAAAGAAAGAAGACAAGGAGCTAACCTAAGTTAGGGTAGCCTTTCAATAAATAGGTTATGCATATAGCCCGGAAGAAGTAGCAACCGGTTTCTCTTCCCACCTCTAACTTTGCTTTACAGACTGCTAGAGCTCACCCAACCACGAGTAATATTTGTTCAATCCGGATACTGCAGCCCAAGCTTATCTAAGAGAAGCTGGAGATTAGTAACCGATCCCTTTTTTCCTAGCAAAAGAACTCCTCGCATGACCCACCCTGGTAAATAGCATAGTTATGACGGACTACCTCAATGTCAGTGGATTACGAGACTCTCCCTGACTTTGCTCATGAGGCTGCTAGAGTTAAACATAGCTTGCGTTATATGAAAAAAATCCAGATATACGCACTTTAACAAGCCTCACTTCGCGACACAAACCCTTGCGAAGTGGGATGAAGGATAACCCCTTCTAACTGTCTGATCCTCGGTTAGACATGGCTTAACATATCCCGATGGCAACGAGGTTATTTATATCTCGGAAGAGTAGAAACAATACCCCCCGCCCCCCCTCGGACAAAGGCTATATGCCGTCAGTCCCATAGCTGCATAGGATCCATAGCAACTGGAACGGCTTTTCTTACTTCCTTTAATGGAGGGGATATTGTTGGGTGGGATTCCTAACTTCAGATATTGGAATCTATTGGAGGAATTACTGAGTCCCCTACCCTTAGGGTTGTGACTCCCAGCCTTCTCTTCTACTCCTTATAAGGAAGTTTATCCGGGGATGTCTTTATCCCCGGGGTAAAGGGCAGCTGAGGATCTGAAAGAGATAGCTCGACCAATAGGGAGAGGGAAGTTGTAACCTTTCTCTTTCTTAGCCGTAAAAGGTAGGGGATTTCTAACACGAGGTGGGTTTAGTAACTAAGGTAGCTACTTCTGATTCTTACTCTTATAAGGATGCGGATAAACTACCTCTTAAACAACCCTAGGTGAGCGAGGGGATGCTTGGGCTTAAAAGCGCGACCCGAAGTGACTAAGGTTACTAGTTCGATTCCTCTCTTCCTCTTCCGAGCTAGGAATAACCTCTTCCGATCACACAAACCAATCTCAAAGGGGATTACTTCAAGTAGCAGAACGGGGGATAAGGCATCTGTGAGGCATTCCGAAGTTTCATTCCATTCTCCCGTATTCCCCAGCCAATGCCTTGCTCCATTCAGGAAACCGGCAGATTGCAGGAAAGCTGCTTTGCGTACTAGCCTTCGGGCCGATTATTCCGCTTCTTTACTTTAATGCACGGATATTCGTAGCTCGTCGTCTTGGTTATTGCGGAGCAAGAATCAAAGAAAAAGGAGCTAGAACAGATGCTGTCTTCTGTGGCTTAGGTTGGCGGAGTAAGAGAAGTACGAGTTTTTGTAGCCGTTGGGGTGGAGCTTATGAGTAGCTGCCCCAGGGGTAACGACTACACGACCAGAAAGGCGTTCTCACATGAATCATCAATTAAGTGCGCGGTCATACATAATTATTAGCATGCATCTCTTTAAAAAAACCTTGAAGGTAGTCGGCTAACGCATGCATCCTTGGAATGGAATTCACGTACACGGCTAGCATGCGTTTGAAATCCTGAAAAGGACTGAGATTGTGTAATGGGCTAGCAAAGGTTTCACGAAAACCTTGAAAAATGGCGGTGATTTGGGAGAACCCGAGTGGGGCATACTGAAAATGGAATCGAAAAGGCAAACGTTGTAAGTACTTCTGTAAGCCTATACTATAAGAAGTGAATGTTAAACAACAATCAATATGGGAACGTCAGTCTTATAGGTACGGCGAACTGGGAAAGATCAGCCCGCTATTCATTTTTGAATAAGTCTACCCATGACACCAACTCTTTATTTCCCATTCTTCCTCTCAATCGCCTTACGGCTTTTGCCATTTGCTGCCGATCGTCCTACTTGCTGCAGCGGTTACTTTGGTCGTATCTGGTGCAAATTCCAATTTTTTCTAAAAAGAAAGCCTTCCTTGGTCTAATTTAGTGGAAGCCACCCTGACTAGCACTACAAATTGTCTTCCTGGTGGGCTCCTTTCGCTTCCCCATCGGTAAATGAGTTCTTTTCTAAGCTAAGGAAGTCGATGGATCCCCTGAAAGTCACCTACGTGGTTTCCTTCGCTTGTAGTAAACGGGTAAATGGTCCACAATTATGAGAGTTTGAAAAGTCCTTATTTAATTTAGCCAAAACCGGAAAGATTACATTAGCACGCACAGATGGAGGATACCCCTGGAAGACCCACTTATGCCTGCCCTACGGTGGCTCTTTAACGGATCCAATACCAAGACGACTTCTTTCATTTATGAGTTCACTAAAAGCCGAAAGAAAGCACCTCCTGATTCAAGAAGGAAGCATACTTGGACTTAGCTTCATGGCTTTGATCCCCTGTACGAGTAGTGAATAATTTCTCTATGATTAATGTAACCAGGAAGTCATTGAAAAGACCGGTACGGAGTAATGTAGGAAGGTATAGCTCAGATCTTATCAAGACCATTCGTTTAATGCGCGAGGTACGAGGTAGGTGGGCCCAGATTCTTTCTTTTATATTCCATATCTTTATATATGAAAAAAAAAGCGCTGCTTGAGTCCCGCATATGGCACGAAAGGGAAAGTAGGCCTTTGCTCCTTTACTAGATAAGCTAAGTAAAGTCTACGATCAGGAAGAACTGGTTTGGGCCACACCTCAACTCACAGTCACAGTTTACCGACCATCCATTTATTCAGTCAGAAGGAAGGCTAGCGAGTTCAGCATTACTACCTGGGGCAGTCAAAGAAATCGAGCTGGCTTATGACTTGGATGGAACGTACAAAGTATATTGTTGACGAATCATTTACCAGTCACATCGGCTTAAGCCAGTCAATCGATCCACGTCCACGATCATCTTGATCGAATCGGAACAAAGTCCACGAAAACCATTCTTCTTTTTCGACCTTGTCTTCTGCACCTATCCCAGGGAGTTCAGGCCGATCCCTTTCACATACCGATAAAAGTTAAGCAGCATTATTTGCTATTAACTATTCCTCTTGTGACGGAATACGTTTGAGTCGAACTTAGTTCATCTATATAGTTTCATAAGGTCCCCTTGTCGAAGATGTGCCAACCAAGGTTCACTCTTTCTTGGCTAGTGTAGTAGACTCCATTATAGGTCATTCGGAAGGGCTCCGTATAGTTTATATTTTTGGGCGTAACATTGTGGTTGTTCCCTCGACTGACCGAGAAAAAAAAGTTCCAGAGGCATCTTCCATTTATATCGATTTGGGTTTTTCTGCACCATATTTGGATCTCCCTCTTCTTCGATCCGGAATTCCCAGCAAATCCTTGACTCCTCGAATACAATGGGATTTCACACCTGGCAAATCTTTTACTCTACCTCCTCTTATTAACACCATGGAATGTTCCTGCGAATTATGACCTTCGCCCGGAATGTGAGCAAATATATCATGTCGATTGCTCAACCGTACTTTGGCTATCTTACGGGGAGCTGAATTTGGTTTTTTCGGTGTTCTCGTTGAAACACGCGGGCGTACTCCTTGCTTCTGGGGAC
>OY787630.1:10000-17500 GCA_963678935.1 Umbilicus rupestris
TGAAAATAGAACATGTTGTACAGGATCTCACCTATTATGACGAAATGGAAGAGGAAGATCGGCTTCCTTTTCTACAGAATTTTAAACGGAGTTTGGAGACAAATGAAACATGGCAACTAATAGACAAGAAGTGCAAAGAATGCGATGGAGATGGTCTATTTTGATTTCATATTTTGTATCCATTCCAATCTTGTCTAACTTTGCTAACTCCCCTTCTCACTACGTATCTTACTCGTTCTGGAAACACGTTTTCCTATTCCATCTTTTGAATGAAAGCTTGAAGAACAAAGAAGAAGGATTTGACAGGTGCTTTCACTTTACAGAATTTCGTACTAAACAGCAGAAGGCAGGTGCGTGTGCTGGTCTCTTTCTATCTCATTCTTAAAAAAGAAGAAATTCCTTATCAAAGGTATGGTTCCACTCTCTTTTGAGAAATGGAAATGGAATGAGTATGAGTTCCCAGCGGATTATCTGGCATCCCCCCCCCTCTCTTCGTCAATTGTGAATTCTAGGGAAAAAGAACGAGAAAATGCAAAAGTCTGACCTAAAAAGCTTACCCAAAGTATAACTTACTATTATTATACGAGATTTCTAATCCAAGAAGTAGCGAGGGAAAATGAGCCCTACTCCTAAAGCAAGCCCGAAAACCGACTTCAATATCGGAACAAAAAGATAGGTAGATACTGGCGTAACTAACAGAAAACTAAGTATCAAGACCATGCATAACAACTACCCAAGAAACTAGAATCCAGATTTCAAAATGCATTTTCAATGAAATTTGGATGATTCCCCGAGAGCTTCAAGGATGATTCGCCTAAGATGATTCCCTAGAGCTTTTTTAGAAGAAGTATGGAAACGCAGTAGGCAACGCTCGTGGCTTCTCACCTGCCCGTTCAGTGAGAGGTAGCCCGTATTTAAACATCATAGCCGAAGGAGCCCATGAGTAGCTTTGCTGGTATGAAACTCTACCTCTTTCATCTTCGGTTTGTTCAAGTTAGTGTAGGCAAAGAGATTATCCGCCTAAGCGGGGGTTCTATTCATAGGGGTGGATAAGACGAATGAGCTGTTTCGCCTATTCCCATTCCGAGAATCCTTCGCTCAGTAGGCAGCAACAGAGGTTGACTCTTCTCTTTGGCCTGTCTTCTGATCTTTGCTTCCGATGCTAAGGAGTCTGCGGATGCGCCTGGGTATTGAGATGGGAGTTATCCCTAGACGCGATAGGGCCGAGGTAAGATACCTTCTTTGATCCATAGAGTGATGGGTCGAGATGCCATCAAAGGCTTTTCTATATGAAATAGCACGATTCGGGTGGAATATATCACACGTTGAGTTGGGCTAACCGGTTCTTTATCTATATAAAGAATCTTCGGCCCGGCAGAACACCTTCTTTGCTGAGGTTCGTAGATTGAGACCTAACCGAAACTTTTCTTATACAATTGAGGACTCTAGCGTAAGCTTTTTTTCTTTTACTATTCGTTGATGGCGAACAAGATGGGAAAGCAGATCAGTTCACTTACTGGCACTGTGCCTAAACTTATTCTCCAAAATGAATTGCTAAGGCTCCTTACCGAGCTTGAAGCATTGTGAAACTGAAGAAAATGAAAGATAGGAGGTTGGGTAGCTACATATCAGAACATCCAGAGAGCCATAAGTAAATGCTCAAATGGGGGCCCTTACTCGTGAGACCCTTATGGGATCACGCCTTCCCCCGGGCCCTAAAGAAATCGGAAAACACCTAACCCATCGCAAACGGGAAGCTACGGACCTTCCTCAGACATAGACTTAGCCCCACCTACTTCCAAAGGAAGCTATAGCTACAATAGCGGCATAGTTTAGTACCCCCTCTATAAGATAAGAATCAGGCGCTTGCTCGCCCTCTCGGAACCGGTTCCCTTGGCCTGGACCCAGACTTTCACCTGAAACCAATGCGGGAGACCTTACAGGAAAATGCCGGACTCCTTGTGTTCTAATCTTTGGATACTAGAGAAGCGCCGAGTAGAGGATTCTAGTAAACCCTTCTAAGCCCGCCCAATCTTATAGATCAGAATCTGGTGCTAGTTGGCCTTTCCAGGCCCGATAAGCTTTCTTTCTTGCGATTCGATAACCTCTCTTGTCTTCGCCCGCGGCACACGCTTATGTTCATCGACGGTGTACACCCTGCCTTTCTCAATAGACTCAAAGGCTTACCGAGCGGAGCACGTGTTAGAATAGTAAACCGGTACCTGTTCACAGAATGGGGCTGGTTGTGAAGCCCTTATTTACATCACCCGAAACATAAATTACTTTGCTTCCCAGACGATAGTCTAAGCAAAGAGTAGAGACGGGAAACTTACATATTGCAGTTACACTATTAAAGTGAAAGAAAGCAAGGCTTGTCGCTTACCGGAAGCCCCTTATGTATGCTTAGTTGGCTCCACCAACTCCCGCCGCTAACGTCATCATCCCCTCACCTCTTCGTCAACGGCTCTTCACTCCCCCTTTTCCAAGCCTTCGTGTAAAGACGAAAGTAAGTGAGCCATACGGATAAGAGATGGATTCGGGCTTCCTGTGATGAAACATACGCGTTGATCTCCTCACCTTTCTAACTTTCCGGCTTGCTGGTAAGATTCCTTTCTTCCTATTCCTCCGCCCTACTTATGCATCCTGAGAAAAAAAGGCATAAATTGCATTGTATAAAGCCCTAGAAGTAGTCAACCGGTCCCTCTCTATGAATTAGGGGTAGTCGCTTCCCATTTTCTGTGTATTGATCATGTTGTATATAATTTTATCTTGTATTTCCGCTAGTTCTATTATTCGTCAAGGTTTTAATCTTAGGAGAATTCTTGCTTTATTCCCTAAAGGGTGTCAAAACATGTATGTGTTTAATAATAATATAAATCCAGTAGCTAATTCTAATTCAATTGTGACAACAGCCGATAAGCAAGCAGCTTTTATTCGTAAAATAATAAGAATGTGGGGCTTCTTTATTGAAGAAGGGAAGGGCAGCATAGCATTAGCTTCAATTGAGCAAGCTCAACCTTGAAAAAGGTGGTAGACCGAACGTTGAAGGCTTCAATTTGGCCACTGAAGAAGGCGAAGGCTGGGCCAACTTACTGCTTACTGCCATGGTTGAAGCTTTAGGCTCCATAGACGGAACTATGTTTTAGGTATTAGGGAGGATAGAAAGAAGGCATGCATGGGGATTCTCGGGGGTTCGAGAATATATGAAAGGACATCTAAGGCTAAGGGATTTTAAAAGGAAGTCCATTACTGAGAGAAGTGGTGATCTCGTCTTGCTTGCTGGGAGAGAGGAAGCTTCCGGACCACCTTTTCCAGCCAGATAGCGGGCGATCACTCAAAAATGAACACTAACGGAAAGCGGCTGGGAATGAGTACCTATCCCTTACGGGAATCGAACCCGTGTCTTCGACATGAAAAGACGATGTCCTAACCACTGGACGAAAGGGACAAAAAAGCCATTCTTCATATACCCCCGCTCCGAGAATGGAAGTGGTTCGTTTTGTTTCTATACGCAATTCAAGATTTAGTTTGTGTTCATGTTGGCGATTTTTGATGTGAATTCGGCGGGTCGTCCCCCCTTCCTACGGGTTCGCCCACCGACCCAGTGAAACACCAACCAAGCCCCTTCCCTTTCTCCGATCATAAAGCCCCCGGATCCCTTTCTTTGTCTTTCATCCCCCCTGAATAAGTTAAGTAAGGCCCCGCTCGTAGAATGGATCGCTCAAGAAGAGCACTTTTCGGGCATAAGATAGCGAAGTTTTATACTCTCATGAGAGGATCCAGAAATGGAATGCAACCCGCGCATTTGAATTCACTTGAGTGAGTGAACCGGCAGGGTATTTTAAAAGTCATATAAAACCGTTACCCCACCTTCCTTTTTAAAATCTATTAAAATTTGGTAACTCTGATTTTACATCGGTAACTAAGTCATGGGATACCCATGTTAGGGAACTCTAAGCTTTCCTTCTCTTCGTAGACCGCTCTCCTGAACTAAGGATTACATATGGGTGTGTGTCGGAAGCATTGGCTGTTGATCGGCTAAGCGCTTTGCTTAGGTTTCTCGTTAAACTTAGTTGAATAAGGGTGCCTAGCTTCTAAGGAGAAGGAGTCCTTTGCTCCGGCTAACGAAGGAAACTAGCAGCTCTCTAACCCAATCTTTTACTTAGGTATTCCGTCCTGCTGAATAGAGTGAATCTTTGGAACTTAGCTTAGCCGGCTTTTCTTTTTATGGAACGAAGTAAGAGTCCTTATTCTTTGGTTTATAGCCCGCAGCTCTGAGACTCTATTTGTGATTGGTGTTTGTGATTGACTGCTTGAGAGTTGGGATTAACAAACCTTTCTCCTGACGCTTCGGTGAATCACTTGCGCAAGAGAGAGTTTTTGAATCAACCGCCTTCCCTTTTTATGTGGAAAAGGCCCGTAACGCTTACACGACTAGCCACAGCACCCGCCGAAAAGAAGTTTGTCAATCAATCAATTCCCCCCCCCCGAAAATAAGGATGGAATTCCTAGAAGTTGACCTGCTTCCTGCCTGTACCAGAAACATTCTATTCTCTCAGCAGACCAAGAGCTTGACTTGTTTTTAGGCTTACGGAAAAAGGCGAAAACTCTTGGATAAATGCAACAACCCTTCCTTTCCTTTTCTGATCTCAGATGGTACGAGAGGAAAAAGACGCCTGCATCTCTTCTTCCTTGTCGGCTTTTGGAAATGGTCAATCAGTTCCTTGCCTTCCCCAGCGTCGAAGGTGCGTAGCGCACTATTCGCTTTCAGTAAAGTAGTGTACACCGCCAACAAAGACAAGCAATACAAGGTCCTCAAGGAAGAGGTTAGGTCCCTAGCTTCAGAAGTGGCAGAAAAGCACGTGGCTAAATCATCCTCGGCAGATCAAAGCGCAGTAAATAGAGTCCCAGGTGCAGGAGAGGGAAAGGTAGCAAGATCTCAGCCAAATTGAAATAGGAGTGATTGAAGCGGATTGGACAGCTTTCCTTGGCCTTAATCATATATATCCCTTCCTCTAAGGAAAGGAGTGAAGTTTGAAGGAAGCTAGCCTGAAACGAAGGCTAGTGACCATACATAGCCTAGGGCTTACTTTAATTGAGACTTCCAGCTTTAAGTCGACTGAAGAAGGAAGGAGAGTGATTGGCATGAATTAGGGTAGAAAGAGGGGATTAAGGTTATCTTTTATTAAAAAAAAAGTTGCTGTTCCCCACCTTGATCTTTTTAGGGCTATTTTTACTAAGCTGAATCCGTGGACTTAACCGCTACGCCCATTTATAAAGCAAGATAGCATTCATCTTATCTTGAAAATGGCTTAGCAGCAGAGACAAGTGAAGCAGAACTCGCTCTTTCTTTTCCGAACTTACATAGTTACTGTCAAAAGTAAATATCAATATGAAAGGGAAGGTGCCAAGCTTTCGAGCGAGTCTGCTTGAGCGTTCACCCCTCTCTGAACGTGGAAGATATTCACCCTCAGGAATTGAATTGATTAAGTAGTCTGCCCTGGATAAAAAGTTTTTTGTGTGCTCCAAGAGATAATGCCTAAGCTTTTGTAAGGCGAACATGAAAGCTAGACATGTTTTATCTATTTGAGTGTACTTTAATTCTGCTCCAACTAGGGTCCGACTCAAGTAGTATAGTGCGTTCTCCTTCCTTTGTTCATTTCGCTGAGCGAGGAGAGTACCCAAGGAACCGTATAACGCCGTGATATATAACAACTGTGGCTTGCCTTTTTTCGGGCTCATGAGGACTGGGGGTTAACAGCGAGACTTAGTAGGAGAGGGTGTCGGGAGTGAAGTAGCGGCTAAAGGTCTCAAAAATGGGGTCCATGTGGAAAAAAAGTCCATAAAGACAGGTAAGGGGGAACTGCGGAAAGCGCCTTAGCCTTTCCATCCATGAACTGGCTAAATAGAAGGCATCTTTGGCTTTTCGCTTTAGACATCAACAACCGAGACTCTATTACAATTCTCTCACCGGGCTAACATTTTACCTGCTACATCCGCCTTCCTCCCAATTCTGTGTTCTCCTGGCCCCATAGAGGGGAAAGATTCCATCAGCATAAGACCCAGGGGTCTCCTTTGCAGATCTTTCTAGGCTATCTCAGCTTCCGACAAAGGCAGCCGAGGGGTTCATTGCACGTTTTCAAGAAAGCTAAACATAAGTGCAAGACGAAGTACTTAGAGTCTGAGTACATCAAGTTGGAAAAAACCGGGCTGAACAACGAACTTCGTAAAAAGGTTAAAGGTTATGACAATAAATGACCTCTTTGAACTAGCAATGAGCGCAACTGGTTATGAAAAGCTCCTAAAAGAGGAGGAGGATAGAAAGAAGTCACTCGAGCTTGTGGCAAGTCTGCCATTCCCAGATAACAATAGGAAAGAATGCTCAGATCCTATAAGGCCAAATCCAACCCTTAATCCCCTTTTGTATATGTGTTCCCTTACCGGGCTCAAAGATAACTAAGGTAGCAGCACCGCGCGCCCAAGCAACGTATATGCGTACGAAGTCTATCTATGTCCTTAAGCGAAGGACCATCCTCAATCCCCCTAGGATGCCCGGAGACATCAAGGGTTGGCCTATAGAAAGCCTCTTTTTGAGCGAAGGATACCCCCGCGGGAACTCTGCTTGCAAACCAGTAAAATCGCACCAAGAAGCTGCCAACGCCAACTGAAAAGGAATTAGAACTCCTGTCGTTCCGAAGGTATCACATCTTTTTTTCTTTATCCTGAACGGAAGGAAGGTCGTATGCACCTTCTGAAGTGCGAAATTACGGAGGAGTCACTCCATAGATAGGGTGGCTACAAAATATGAATTTCGTTCCTATAATGATTCTTCCTCATGTCCGTAGGTGCTCATCTCATGTTCTTAGGGAGTAGGAACCCTAATTGTATTGAATTGATCGTGTGTCCTATGATTAGAAAACCACATCCATAGGAAAGAAATAACCATAAATCCATATTGATTCAACCAGATCCGCTTCCTCTCCAGCGCTTTTTCCTTCGTTGATGTTTTCCTTTCAACCTGGCCTGGAAAGGGGGGATTGCTTAAGGGAAGCTGCCAAAGCAGCCACCTCCGATGTCGATCTGCAGTAATCGTTTTCGAAAGTAGTTTTCCGAGGTAGGTTCTATTTGAACCTTGAGCGATTTGCCTTTTCTTCCTCAAAAAGGATAAGGCTTATGCCATTAAATTAAGGCAATGAAATGGACGAGGAATAGTAGTTTGGCAGCTAGAGAATCCGCAGTTATTCTTCTTACTGTTCTCGAATACCCTCTTCGCATTCTTATTATTATACGAAATAGTTAATCCGATCAATAGCAAGAGCGCTGTGGGAAAAAAACATACCCATCTCTTACCTATGAGCAAACAAAGCATGAACTGAGCTTAATACGTCCTGAGACCCTATGGGGTCAAATCGAGCAAGCGTAGTAGCGTTCAGTGCTCTATGATCAGAGTTCTATTCTACGGCTAATTGTACTTATTTTTTTTTCGAAAGTATCGGATAT
>OY787630.1:22500-45000 GCA_963678935.1 Umbilicus rupestris
TGAAAGCCAACCCCTTCGCTTCGCGCCAGGCTTGGAAACCGTAAGTCAGGCTCTCTTCGCCTCTCGGAAGTGAGAAAGCGAGCAGCAAGCTGAAAGGGGGAGCTTATTATTATATTTATTTTTTTTTATAAAACAAGGTTTTTTCCCGAGTTTTTTAGTATATATATATTAATATAATAATAAGCTAAGGGGGCTGGGAATCGCAAGAATGGAAAAGTATTCCATTGAATTGAATGGGGTGGGAAAGACAGGTTCGGAAATGGCCGGATTAACAGGAGGAAGGGCGGCCCCACCCTGAAACAAAGGTGTACGTACATAAAGAAATAGGCTAGTTATGGCCTTTACTTGATAGGGCTCCTTCCCATCTATCTTGCCCGGGAAGAGGGGGGGGGGCTCCTGCGGTAAGCCCTGCCCGCCCTTATCTATTTTGAGGGATCCCTCATATTGAGGATTCCAGGCTTCCCGTACTCGTAACAGACGGCTAGGAAGAAGAAGAGGGTCAGTAGTCTCTGCCGTTGTAGGTCCTTCTCCTTCCGCTGAGACGGCCCCCTCTTTATATAATTTTATTTCACATCGGCACGAAATCATGAAGAAGCTGAAATAACTCAGAAAGAGAGTGTCGCCTAGCCGTTGAGAGCGTCTGTTGTCTTTGTAGAGGAACAGTATGATCTTTGACTGGCCCCCTTCGCATGACCTAGAAAGAAAAAGAAGTCCGTGCTACTATAAGGCCTCTAAACTCCTACCTCAGGACACTGTTGCCCATGGGGGCGGGGTAGCCCCGACTTCCATAGGTCCTTGGTTCGACCTCCTAATGATAATTTAGGTCCTTGCGCGGGCGTCTCATCCCTAAGACTTGCTTGTTCTGTATGGAGTGCCCCGTGGTTACTCGAGTGCCAGCCGCAGAGAGGAATGCCATCAAGTATGGCGCTATTGGCCACTAACCACTCGCTCGCCGGCCGCTCGGGCTCCGCGTTTCAAGTTCGTTATCCTAACCGTCTTCTCTGCTCAACCGGGAGCCTGGCCCCTTCTTCTATCTTTTCTACTGCCTTGCTCCTCGGCTCCCTACTGCTCCAGCCTCTCGCTGTAATAGCTTGCTTCTCGGGTGGCTCGCACCCCGGGTGGTGCGGCTGAGCCAGAGTGGGCTCAGCAGTCGGCCTATGTTTCCGGGCGCACGCGTAAAGGCATGATTCGTTCCACAAATCTCACTGCACTGACCATAGTAAACTCCTTCTCGTTGTACCGAAATAGAGGTCTGATTTAAACGACCAGGTACAGCATCACATTTGACACCTGAGGAAGGTACAGCCCAACTATGAAGTACATCCGCGGATGTTATAATAATACGTAGATTCGTTTTGGCTGGTACAACCACTCTATTGTCCACTTCTAATAAACGTGATTGACCCAATTCTGGATCATCTTCTGGAATCGTATAACTGTCAAAAGTGAGTGACTGTTCATCGGAACTGTTATAGTCCGAATACTCATAAGGTTGGGTCGACGCCCGCCTCCCCCCAAACTTGACTTGCGAGTTTCCCCGCAAAAAGCTCTCCACGCCTACTCTTAGAAAGAGCACTTTTTTTCTTTAGTTAGGTGGTTCTCCCGGACCATAAGACCCTTTATGAGTAAGGGGAATCAAAGGCCGGGTTTATTGGCAAGAGGGGGCCGTTTCTCACCCAGCCCTACCTACCCTATGTATTCGAGGGGGAGGCTGGAACCGAAAAAGACCTGGTTCCACACACATGAGAGGCGCAGAAGGTATGGGACGACCAGTTCACCACATAAAGCGAATTCTATCCTCGTCGTCTTTGTTCGATAAATGCGCAGTGGGGAAGGAAAGGGGTGCTAGTCGGCTCGGCGAAGTTGTAGGCCCCAATAGATCAGATCCATAGTGATTCCTCACCTATCCTGTCAGGGGCCCAGTTGAACGCTCGAGTATAGATTCCCTATGCTCATGTGAACGGCCGGGGCCGGCCGGCCCGTAGATATAAAAGGATCCATCCATAGGCCTGCCCGGATATCGTTTGCCCACGAACAAAACAAAGTAGGTTTTTAGTAGTAGTTCATGAGACCTCGAATTCCCACGTTCCAGCGCGCATTATGCCAACTGGTCCCACCCCCAACTCTAGCTGAGAAGTTGAGTCACCCTTCTTTTTTTAGAAAAAAATAAAAAATAAAGAGATAGTCTATATCCTGTATCGATCATAGGATCACTCTATGAATAGGTCAATTCTCTATGACCTCCCACCGTTCACGACTCCTCGCTGGAGGAGTAGAAGCGCTGGTCCCCTTCGGTCAAGTTGCTTGTGCCTGCTGTTACCTACCGTAGGACCTCCGTACCCGAAGCGAAGAAGAGGAGCAAGAACAAGAGGTTGCCCTCTCCCGGCCCAGTAGTTCCGCAACAACTACCGTGGTTGTTGCCAACGGGGATCCCTCATTCCGAAAGGTTAATGGGCCGGCCATTAGGTCCAAAGTTGTATGCCACTGCTATGGTGCCGATAGATTCACTACTTCAGCGCCGTTATCGGACATTGCAGGCTGAGCATCTATTTATCGTATATCGCTCCACACCGATAAGAGGGATGCGTACCCCCAGCAACAACAAGAATGGAATCATAGGCTCCTATGCTGGGAGCATTTCGGGGTATAGGTCTAACCACCTCAACTCCCTGTTTATGGCATGCTATAGTTATTAAAGTCTCTCGACGCCGGGAATGGGAGATTACCGGTAAGCCAGATGCTTCGCGAACCATATTCCACTTAAAGGCATTTCGTTGCACTTTAATCACCCTCGTGAAGAGGCGCACTCCGATACCATTGATGTCCAATAGCTTTGATAGTAATGGCTGGATCTACTACTACCTCGTCCATTGAGTATAAGAGAGCAAATGATGGTATAGCAATGAACATCGGGATTATACTAGGAAATATGGTCCGAAGAATCTCGATAGTAGTTCCATGAACAATCCTTTGCGGGATTGGATTTTTTTTATAGTGGAAATGCCATAAAGCGCGAACTAAGATCCGTGAGACGAAAACCAAAATGAGAATGAGGAAGAAAAAGATATCGTGATGTAAGTTCATTATTCCTTGCATCATAGGTGTTGCTGCGTCTTGAGATCCTAATTGCCATGGTTCCGCTGCATCACAAGGAGAAATTGTGAGGAATAGACATTCTAGAACAATCATTTGGTTTGGTTCATTCTTTGACTGCTCCCCAACAAAAAGAAGGAAAGACTTGTAGAAATTACCGTTGGTTGTTGACCAACAGAAAGCACGGGAATCCTTGGGCGTAAGATTTTTTTTATATACGATATTTTTAAACACAAATAAGATAAAGAATGTAAGAGAAATTCAAATGTTATAACTCCCTCCAGTACGTCAGGAAACACCAGGCTCTTCCAACTTCAAATTACTATGGTTGGAGAAAGAGATAGAAAGCTGACTAAAGTAGGGGGGCCCAATTGTGTATATCTATTCCAATCGGGGTGATAGCTCGACGCGTCGCAGCCACTACCTTGACTCCTTTTATGCAATTTTGAACTCCACGGAACTTTCTCAATTCCAACGCAACTTATCCTTTTGGAGCTGACGTAACAAACTACGCGAGCCTCCCGACGAAGCCAACATAAATCCTATCCGAATAAAAAAAAAAAAAGGAAGTTTCATTATTGTGGTATACCAGCCGCCTGTTCTGGAACTGGAAGTTCCAATCGAAGCATATAGATCCGTAAAAGAATTTGTATGTATAGCCACTTCAGTCGTGCTCGTCGTTTCTCGAAAGTATCTTTTTTCTGGGAACATGGTCAAGCAGAAATTATTATGTTCCCTATTTTTCATCCACCGATGCAGAAAATGCTCCAGTTTTCCATTCTCATATAAGGCCGGAAAGCTTATTTTCAAAAGGTCGGCACGAAGTGATTCATCATGAAAAAAAATGAGCCGATCATTCGTTAGGGACGGTTTATAGATCAAAAAATTACCACAAATGGAATGAGAAGTGGGTCCATGTAAATGATCGATACCTCGCAAACAACAACGCTCCTTCCCCATATGGAGTTCGGAACCCAAAGGCAATCGTTGAGTGAACTGTATCTTCTTTGTGTTAGTTGACCTAAGCCGCACCATTACTGCTGGGGTGGGGCTCGGCCCCCGAACCGTACGTGGGACGAGTTTCTGCCTCATACAGCTCGGGCCGAAGACCGGGGGAAGTTTAGGGGAGATGGGGAGACCCAGCAGCTGCCGGTCGGGGCGGGTATAAGCTTGTGAAGAAGCAAGCTTATACCCCAGAAAAACCCCTATAGCGCTAGCGCTTCGCGTTCTTTCTATTCCATACCATTCCGGGATAGGCGGCTAATATAATAAGTGAAGTAGTCGTTGTCTGACCAATCGGCTCGGACACCAGACCGCTCGTGCCCGCCCATTCTGTCTCGCCCTAAATGGAATGGCTCTCTTAGTTACGCTGCGCCCTGATCCGAGTCCCCACGTCCGCTTTTCCCCACCCGCAACCCAAGAAGTTGGCTTTGCCAACACAACATTAGGGCCATCCCCTTCATTCTATGCTGACCCCAGCCCGGGATGGCTTTTTGGGAAGCCCGTTCCCACCGCGCTCACGGCCCGGCTGGCCTGCCAGCGGTAGTGGGAATTCTCCCGTTCCCTGGTCAAAGATTTGGTTGGATGCGGGATCTACTCCACGAGGAGCGGTACGGACGTAGATGATATCATCACGACCTCTCTTTTCGTACCGCTAGGGATGCTTAACGCCACTTCGCCAACTGGCGTTACCTGCGCTTTCGTGTCTCTCAGTGTGGTCAGCACTGGGTGTTTCCGAGCAGCGAGGCGCGAAGCCCATTCGCATTAGTTCATCCAAAGTTACTTACCCTTATGCACGAATTATTGAATCAGCCATCTTCCTATCAAGGTTAAAGAGTCAACTGAGCATCTCAGCGGCGGGATTGAATACCCGGATCGAATCAGAGTTCACGCCGCCCGCCCTGAACAAATAGGAGGCGTGGGCCACAGGTCGCGCATAAGCCGGCGGGTCGCACGACAGAAGAACACCCAACATACAGATGCACACTCCCCCATGTGAAATATTCATCTTCATTGGTGCTTTTTGGTAGTAGTCGTGACCAACAGCCATCAGCTGTCGGCTCGTTGGTAAGGCGAGAGCTTCAAGCCCGATTTCAGGTGGCACCTTGCCTCCGGTGGCCCCACAAGCACCACCCGACGAAGGGGGGACGGGGAAAGCTACAGGCCCAAAACCTTCGACCCTTCTTTCTAAATGGGGGTGCCCGGGGCACCACATCTTGTCATTTCGTCGTTGCTCATTCCCGTTAGGCCGAAGTATTTGGCCTTTCCTTCTCCGCGACTGCTCACGCTTCGCTGACCTATCGCGTGGTAAAGAGAATAGAGTACGAAAGAATAGTAAACGGAGCACACCGCATAAAGATTCTAAATATGAGAAGTCCCTCTTGGATTCAAGAATAAGGAAATGAAGAAGGGGAACGAAACGAAATGAGGCGTTTCTAGCTCTAGTTTCGGATGAGCTTCTCCCAATTATGTCTGTAGGGCGGCTTGCTCTGACCAAGACTCCACTTTTTTCGCCGTCCATGGAGCGTATGAATTTCCTGGAATGTAGATAGACCAAAAGAGGGAATGAAGGGATAGGAATAGGAATTATAGTACCATTGGAAGAAGGGGCACCCGTGGGAACATCTCTACTGACGAACCATTTCAATAGTACGGGTGCTGCCGTGCCACGAGGCACGACCATGGAAGTAATGAAAAAGAAAAAGTTATGTAGTTGGACCATCTGCTCTATCCGTTCGAGTTTCGCTTCTATAGAGAAGATGAGAGGCTAAAAATGAAAGTGTTCGCAACGCATACCGAAAAGGATACCAATTAAGCCGACCATTAATAACTAGTTCTAACACCAACAGCCCCAACAGCCTGATCGGATTGGCTTCCCCGACTTCCGGCTCGCCGAGCTACCCTCCGTTCGTGATACAAATCATTGCATCACTCGCTCATTGGAGTTCAGATTAGTTACTCCTCTGTAAGACCGGGTTACTATTATAACACGTGCTTGGGTCTCTAAAGAGACGCCTCGTGAGTGAAGTTATATAGAGTGTATCGAGGACATATGACAGGTGTTCAGTCATAACTATTTACCGGGGTTAGGCGCCAAGGATCAGTTACGGGGTTGTAATCCTCTTATTCAGCCATTTCAGTGGTTGATAATCGAAATCCGGGTTGCATATGATCGGTATTTACCCGTAATCCTGCATTTGAGTAGTTCCTTACCAAATGGCTAAGATCTGTTAAAAATCCTATTATAATTACTTGTATCATTAGCGGCGGATCATATTCTTTGAACTCTGAGCCTCTATCAATGCCAATGGCATAAGGTTGGGAATAAGTCCTCTAAAGGCGTAACACCAGAGTCTTATCAGTAATTACCTGTGCGCAACCCCCGAAGGAGCACCACCCGCCTATGGTGCATATAGCTATATGTCAACCCTGGTTAGGAAAAGCTTCGTGACAGAGAATCCATGAACGAGCGATGCCCTTAGGGGGTATCGGGAGAGAGGATACGAAGAGGCGTAAGGGCGTAGAAGTGGCATAGGACTTCAATTCGATGTGCTAAGGTTGTGGGGAATCCATTACAGAGGTCAGGTACACCGCATCCTCTAGATAATCCGGTAATAAGCTTGCTGTTCGGCTTATTCCTGGGCGGCCCCGTAGCCCTGTTGTCCGGGAGTGATGGGTCAGGGATTCCGCCGGTAAAGGCTAACAGTTTGATCGATCGCTACATATACATAAGAGTTAGATCCCGCTTAACATCGCCTTCTCCTCTATCGGACTAAGCCCACCCTTTTCAGTAGTGGAGTTAATCCCCGAGTAAGGCCCTTTGGGGCGGAGAATAGTCTCGGTTGTTTAAGCATCTCTTCGCATAGGGATGGCCAAACACACTGTTTGGGTTCCTCGGTGTTGTCTCGCATGTTGATCGTCTCTATCAGCTGGAAACTTCCAAGCCTTCTTTTTTATTGGGCGCTATCATGCAGTTTACCGAAGGTTTGAGACTTTGCCAATGAATAGGTCTCCAATTGCACGTGAAATCGAATCCATAACTAATACCTCTCGCCATGAGGAACTTCCCAGGGTATAGGGTCAGAGATTCCACACCAGCTTCACGGAGGAAGGGATGGGTCGCCCACAACATTAGTTACAGACTTCTTTGTCTATCCTTGTCTAAGTCTTTCATGTAGCTCACGAGACCCGGGCAGCTAGGGTAGCCCGGTTATTTCATAAATCAGTACTTTTCATGCCCAGAAGCAAGGAAGATTAGGGCTTATCAGTAGTTCTCATGCCTGGCCTGGAGAAGAGTCTCGTTTGTTGGGTCCTGCGCCCACTTCCATCAGCTGGTGGGTGTTAGTCTGCCAGGGAGATACGGAATTGGTAGTTCTTAAGGACTCATATGCTATCCTTTGTCTTCCTGCATTATGCACCTGAGGCGGCTATCATGCAAGTTATCGAACGTTTGAAGCCTTCAAAGGCTCTTTTATTTTATGGTCGTTCAGGGATTCTCTGTCACGAAGAAGAAATATCCTTTCTCCTAATCTCCGAACATAGCTATATTCCACCCTTTTTCAGAGTTCCCTCTGCGGGTTACGTGCCCCGAAAGAAATTAAAGAGTTGGATTACCTGATTCTCCTAAGGAAGAAGTCCCACCAGTAACAGCATTCTTCTTACCCTACCGGATTCTCCTAATAGTGATGATCGCCCTCCAGTAACAAATCAGTAGTTCTTTTTCTAAGTCCTAGCAGAGGAAGTGGTTCTAAGACAGAGTCAGATCCCACCTCTTACTTTGCCTATGAGGCTGGTAGAGCTAAACATAGCACGTGTTAGAATGCTTCAATACCCCCTCCCAAGCATCACTCGCTAGAAGAGAAAGACAAAGCCGATTGTTACGCGGAAGAGCAGAAGAGGAAGATTAGTTGCCTACTTGATTGGGACCCCATCTCCTGACTGAACTATACCTGAGGCAAGGTCTCGAGGAGCTTACCTACTCTATGTTATATGCTCGGGCTTCGGCTTCATAACTGCACTGGTTCGGGCCCTATATTAGCTGCCCGCCTCTATCATATCCCAAATAAAGGTGCTTTTGAAAGCCCAGCTTTACGAAAGAAGGCCTCTATCCCACAGCAGCCCTCCGCATTTATCTGAAACGGATGCCCCAAAGGGTCTATGTCTCGTGCGTTTGAAAGCCCCTCTCCCCAGTAAAGAAGAAAAAAAAAGAAGGTTACTTCCCGATGGAGAGGAACTCGACCAATCGTTCTGTCCATCGAGATGCCGTGGGAACTTCTATAGTCCTACCTAAAATGGCATATCCTAATAATTATTTATCTAATGAGGGATTTATCGACGCAAAAATAAAGAAACAACGAGAAACTATTCGAATTTCGAGAAGACTTGGATAGCTTTGTATAGAAAAGCTAAGGAAAAGACTTCTCGTCTGTGTCAGCTGTTCCTAAGCCGCCTATCGAGCTGTGCAAAAGACTCTATTCGCCCTTCCACAACAGAATTTGGAATATGTGCCTTTCCGGATTCTACTAGCGATACATCATCAAATGCTTTCCTTTCTATAAAAGGTTGTGAAAGAACATCAGCCTTACTTAGGGATAGAAAAATGGATTACGGGTCATCGCCGTTGGTCAAATACGAGAACCAAATAAATCCTATAATCCTATAAAAAGAAAGTAGGACCAAAGTAGGATCTTTGTCGACGGGTAGTTTCATTTTGGGCGTCTCGCCAAGTGGTAAGGCGGAAGTCGTACCCAGAGCTGTCAAGCCCTTTTAAATATGAGTTGCTGCGTCGATCATAAGAGAATCTCATAAAAGAGCCGCCGGCGAACCTCATATAAGTTCCTTTTAAAAGCTGGGAATAAAAGCTGTAGCTCAACCTAAAGGTATCCCGTAAGGATCATCCCTTCACAGATAGACTGAGGGGAACGACATAAGAGTCAAGAGGGGTGCATTCACGCATAAAAGATAGGATTAATGTTTGCAGCTAAACTCTTGAGAGCCTGAAAGGCGACCAACAGCAGGGAGCACGAAGGGATCTCATCACAGAAGTGCCTTAAAAGTGGGTATTTAGGGTCTTATTCCTCTTGTTCTGAGCTTTTAGTTGTCTTTGGTGATCCCTTTGGTAAGTTATAAGTTAAAGGTAGGGTTCTGCCCCAGAGGTTAAGTGAGCTCTAAAGAAGAGGTTGTCTACTGAGGTATCACTCGCTCTATTGCTCCCTCTCTCCTATCAGAGGTATTTGCACTCGCTCTATAAGAGCTCTCTCTCTTAACAACGGAGTTCGAAAACTCGAGAGACCGTTGGTTCAAATCTTAGGAGTAGGTTCCACCACTTGCCAATTGAAAAATCCCGGTGTTAATCAAAGGACTGGGGGCGTACATAGCGACTACTTTTCTCTTGGAATACCATCCTGAAATGGTCCATTTGGCTTATAGATAGGGGACATGAAAGTGTAATACCCCTCTTTTTTTTTTTTCCTAAAGGAAAGAGATTGATTTGGCTCTTGGGAAATAAGATCACTGCGTCTTTGGCCAGCTCTTCTGTATCAAGAGTTCCAGTCTTTCACCAATATAATAACCGATCGCTTGTACACCGGAGTGTAGCTGCAATGCCTGGCCCATTGCCTATTTGACTTACTCGAAACAGAAGAACTACTTTCACTGACACTATGGCGGGGGTAGGATTCGAACCCGTCTGGGATGACAAATTATTACCTCTTCTCCGCTGCTGCTTTTCTTCCCATTAATGCAATTAATCTCCTAGCTAAAAGACTTTTTATCAACTAGAGGTTTTTTCACAACGCTTTATAACCAATATTATTACTCCGCATCTTCCAACCCTTGAAGAAGAACCTTCTTAAGATCGTTAGCCTATATCCCTTGAGGAATACTCTGGGGCCGTAGCTTTCCACTTCAGAATACTCAAGCAAAGAATCAGACACCTCATATCAGCTTCAGGAATTAAATCTGGCAGAAGACTTCACTTCAGTTCTTTGACAAGCAAGGGTGTTTCGTTGAAGCTGCTGCTGCTCTTGCTTCATTAAAATAAGTAAGTTTCGCCGTTCGATTTATCAATCGGGGCTTTCGCAGCGCCTTAACCAATTCGGTTTCGGTCTGGCTAGACCGTTATTAGAGGAACTCGTTTCTCAGTGAGTTATGCATCTGGGTGAACTGCCTAATAAGGCCTATTACTCCAATCCTTCTTCCTTCCCAACCCTGGAAGAACCCCTCTTCTTACGGTCGTCGTAGCCCTTCTCCTTTTATGAATACTAGGGCGAGCCGTAGTGTTCCCTGTGTTTCTTCGTAAAAAAGTATGAAAAAGCAGTTTTAAAGTTCACAATGCGCCACATAAAAGTCATGTAAGTTAAGTGAGTAACTTTCCGCGCCATCAATAAACCCATTAAAAAATAATGTAAACCCGGCAAAAAAGAAGACTTTGCTTCCGATATTTCATTCCAATGACAGGTATTCTACCTAGGACCTTAGGTCAGGATGAGTTTCCCCAGAGGTTAGCTACTGCTGAGTTAGTCGCAAGCGTTTATCTGAGTTTCCTGCCCTTAAGCCAAAGAAAGAAGACTCGAAAGAACCATTAGCAAAAAGGATGTTATCCTAGATCCTAGGAATAGGAAGCGAACTTGTAACCTTAGTTTCACACTTCGCTCAGTTGAAGAGTTCAGTGAGCTAGCTCACTTAGAGGAATCGAATCCGAGGCATATCTATATCGTAAGAGGTTCTTTCCGCTTTCCCTAGAGTAAGTAGATTCAGAAAGCCTCCTACCTTCTCTTAGCCTGGGAATCCCCCGTGCATATTGAGCCTTTTCAATTTATATCCTATCCGGCTTCTACGCCTATCCCAATACTACTTCCAGAAAAGGAAAAGACTCCGACCTACTAATCCTCACTTCTATCTTTTGAGCCCCTGAATCACTCGCTCATCTCAGACTAAAGCAAGGAAAGCGGGTCACATCGCTTATAGAAGACTGACTCCTAAGATCAGAAGCAGATGCGCTACCCGTCCTAAGGGAGTTCCCTTAGCGGAACCTTATAAGAATAGAATCTATAACTAGGAACCAAAGCTTCCCTAAGAGACGTTAAGAAAACTCTAAGGTAGCCCTTCAGAAGTGGGCGACCCCCTAATCCGGACATTCTGTTCCCCCCCCCTAGGTCCTTATAAGAAAAAACGACTATAAGCCCTCTCTCTATATACACAAACCGCCGAAGGGAGATTACACGCGAGAGGGACCCCTTTTACCCGCACGCAATAATTTTTTATGGTATAGGGGTCCTAGTGCCCTTCTTTGGGCTTCTCCCCGGTTTTTTCATTCTCTCCAATGCTACCAACAGCTTGCTTATGGCCTTTCCTTTTTCCACTGCTTCAAGGAAGTACCACAGCTGCCAACCAATCGGGCTAACTCGCGACATCGAACTTCACACTCGCCAATCAAGGCCCGCTAGGGGCACTTCTTAGTAGAGGCATACATACCTAAGGCTAAGACTATAAAGTGAGAATAAGAACTACAATAGCTACAGGCAAGACTGACTAGCCGCCCCTTGAGCTCGGGCTGCCTTTTGTGGTGGCAGCCCAGAGCAGGGGCTACAAGGCTTAGCCGCTCTTCACTTGTGCCGACTGACATTAGCATTGTTGGCACTCCCTCGAGCTACACTTGATTAAGGAATTAGATTGTGAGGCCCCGTAGGACTAGTTAATACTAAGGCTAACAACTTGAACAGCACTTTCTACAGAATATTTTTAACCCCAACTTCAAGGAAAGGTCGTATGCAAGGGAATACTTCTCGGAAGAGTCGGATTCATTGATTACAGGAAAGGGTGTTCCCGCTTTCAAAGAGGAAAGAAAACCGCGTATATCAAGTCGGGGTAGGGCAGCTGATTACGCCACCCGGTACGCAGCGCAGGTAAATATCAATCCGGTGGTGGTTTACGCCTTACTATGGCTGTGGTTCTTTCTATTCTTCTTCTTTAGAGCGATGCCTTCTTTCAAAGCCGGAAGTCGGGTATTCGACTCTTCCCGCTCCCTTTCCTTCTCCCCGGCCTAACTAAAAGGCAGAAGAACTATGAAGATATCCAAGCTAACGATTCTTCTCGTATGTGGATTCCACGTACTTGGATTGGAGTCACATGTATTTCAAGGTATTTGAATCTAGTCCCCTCTAACGACACTAAAAAAACGAAACCCGAGAGCTATCATCATATATAGTTTAGTCCTTCCCTACCTCCAGTTTTAGAAGACGTAGTCGCTCAGGAGGTGGTCAAGATAATGTGCTTCAGCCGGCTTTACCGTGCTTTGTTTCGAGATTTGTATGAAAAAAGGATCTTTAGCGTCGATGACTTAACTAAAGCCCCTTTCCTTTCAAAGGGCAAGGGCGTGACTCTTCTTTTGATGCACTGAGTTACTTACGGTTGAGGCTGAGTTCTCAATCCTGTCACCTTGATTGAACCTGCACCGGTCATTTCGCCTGCTCGCTTTTATTCAATTATAAAAAAAAAGCACGTCTTTGTCTTCGAGCTTTCATTCTTCAATCCACTGATTCCTTCCTTCATATACCTCCCCACCAATAAATAGAGACAAATGGGAATAACCAAACCACGTCTACAAAATGCCAGTACCATGCAGCTGCTTCAAAGCCAACGTGATGCTCCTTGGTCATCTGACCAAGATATTGGCGAATACCACAGATGATCGAGAAAAGAGTACCTATAATCACATGAAAACCATGAAAGCCGGTTGCTAAGGAAAAGGTAGAACCATAAATACTATCCGAAATAGTAAAGGGTGCTTGATAATATTCCATTCCTTGAAAGCCTGTGGATACTAGAGCCAGTGAAACGGTAGCTACTAAAGCGTAAACTGCTCGTTTTTCCTTCCCCGCGAGTATAGCATGATGAGCCCAAGTTACGGCAGCTCCGGATGAAGGGAGAATAGGGGTATTAAGAAAAGGGATTTCCCAAGGATCTAAAACCCCAATCCCTTTTGGGGGCCAAATACCCCCGATCTCTACCGTAGGTGCCAAAGAAGAATGAGAAGAAGCCCGAAAAAGAGCAAAAAGGAACATAACCTCCGATACGATGAACGGAATAGAACCATATCGAGGTCCTAATTGTACGACTTTGGTATGATGTCCTTCCAACGTGGATTCACGTAGAACATCGCGCCACCATACGAACATGGTATATATGAGAAATATGAGGCCCAAACTGAGAAGTGTTTTTCCCCCTGGAAATGCGTGCATGTACATCACACCCCCTACAGTGGTTGCCAAAGCTCCGAGTGAACCCGAAATAGGCCATGGACTTGGATCTACCAAATGATAAGAATGCCTCTGAGATTCAATCATAAACCACGGCTTCGAACTCTGATTTTTGACATCTCCTTCTTTCTGCTCTGCCACTCGAATGAAGAGACACCATTCTTTATTAGGATATTTCAGATGCCAGAAAGTGCCCATGGATTTGAGTCAAACTCCTGCTAGTTATTCTATTAGCAGCTACATTCCCCTTAACAGGGGTTGTTATACCAGGAAGACCAAAAAAAGCAACTCCGAAATACGGATGATTCCCCTAGAGCTTCTAAGAAGTAGGATAAGCATACCCTTGATACAGCTTGGCTTCCTTAAAGAAGCTGACTTCCCTTCCAACAATAAAGGAGCAGTAGAAATAAAACAAGGGGTGAGCTCGCTCTTTCAGTTGCTCATACTCTGCGCTGCCCTTGGCTGGCTTCTACTTTCCCTAGCATCTATCGCTCTAAAGAAAGAAAGGTTGACCCGCTTTAGGTTGACCATCGACCAGGAACTCAAAAGCCGGCACAGACCCCGGGAAGATTCGTTACCGATGTCGGAGCAAATTCTTCATTTCAATCCTTTCGCTCAGAGGCCGGGGTTGTCGACATCTCGGGCATTCTTCCATGTAAGTTAGGAATCGTCAAAACCCATACTTATGATCAATGCCCTACCGGTCAACAAGCCGTGTCCTAAGTTCTTACTCAAAGGGAGCCGAACACCAATCTCAGCCTCTAGACGACTCTAAGATAGGTCCGGAGGTAGAATCGCACGTGGAGGTTCGCGCTCAAAGTGGGAAGCGTAGACATCGATTTAATAGAAAACCCCCTTTATCCATATAGAGCTGGAAGCTCGGAAACGATCGAAAGCGCTTAAACAGTAGGTCTATCCTCATAGATATCGAAAGAAGAAGTTCACAGCTACCTTTGGTTAGAGGGTTTAGTAGTTATCGAAGAGAAAGGCAGGAAAGAAAGATTCTAGGGCTACGTAATCGGACAAGGAAAGAGAGAACAGCTCGTTCGATAACTAGCATTCTAGCAGCCGAAGTAACGAAGATTGAGTAGTAAGATAAAGAAAGAATGCCATCAAGTTCGACATCTTGTTCGCAGGCTCAAGCCAACTTCCTGATCTTTAATCTCTTTGCCCTAGGCGGCAGCTCTAATAATCTGTCCTTGCTTTCGGCATCCCGTAGCATCAAAGGCCTAGTAAAAGAGTAACGAAGCTTTCCTTTCTTTCCTGCCCCCTACCTTCTAGTTAAGAATTCTGGTTCACCACCTCCCCTTTTCATCCTTAGCTCAGAAAGACTATTGGCTAACAGCCTCTTTAACCTCTTTCATTGGGGCCTTCTCATCATGCATCAGATCTGTCTTGTTATTACTGCTATGTTCTTCTGATCATGCTTGCCCCGGTAGTTCCATTCTGGGCATCTCCGGGTGGTGGGGGAGTTCCCTTATAACCGGGACAGGTAGACTTGAGCCTTCAGGGAGTTCCATCGAATGACCAATGGAACTCTTCCAGGTATGTAATTAACTAACATAAGGTCCAATCAGTGATATACGCCCTAAAAAGGCTCGTAGATACGGACTGATATACGGGTATGCTTTTGGTCCAACCAAAGATATATAGGGGGATACACTAGATAATGTATAGGAAAAAAACGCTTAATCTTACTAGGCCGGCTAACCAATATATCCAGGTAGGGGACGGGCAGGGAAGTCTTCCTCTATAGAAGAGGTTGGGAGGAAGGCCTTTATTCATCGCTCTCACAAGATAGATTCCTCGCCTACGAGACAGGGCAGCTAGAAGCAGCAAGTGATGAGCACGAAGCAAGTTTTTGATTCGTTCCTGCAGCGGTTGGTCTTAGAGCGGAAGTTCCCCAGATGCGTCTTCTTTTTATGAGCTACTGGTTCCAGCGGCGAATTCCCCAGTCTTAGAGGACCCGGCACTCTTCTCAAACTATGATACTACCTTTTGCCGGAGCAAAGGACTCTTTCTTATGACTTAGGATACCACTTCCAAAAGTAGGTATAAGCGGAGGGATGTCTTTTGCTTTGTCACAGGGGGGCGTGACCCCTTTTTCTAAGCATAAAAGGGTGGTGCTCTTGCGATTCGATCACTCCGCAGCTTACTATAGTTCTATTTCTTAAAAGGGATAAGTGAACCAAAGGCTTAGAGGATTGGCTAGAGGAGAACGCATATAAGATGCAAAGTTCAGCGATTTCGCCGGTTCCATTCTATTTTCGTTGGCCCTAGGAGCCCAGTGGCAAAGAAAGCTCTTCGCCGCCCACTTCCCAGAAAGATAAGTGAGGCTGGGACTAGATCACTTCCGGAAAGCCGAGGAAAGCTACCATCTTTCGAAGTCTTAGTCTCTTATTCTCTGTCCGCCGTACTACCACTTACTAATAAATACGAATGTCCGGTTTCTACGAATGCCTTCCAATGTGTTCTTTGATTCTCCGACGGGTAAGAGAGCTCGTGATGAAATTTCTTGTATCAGGAGAGAACGCATAAAGGTAATGTATCGGTGCTATCTAAATAGGGCGTATAGGTTAGTAAGGAGCTGATCGGATGGCTGCCCAATCTTCTTAAGCTAATTCGTTTTATTCTGATCCAAAGAACCATACGTGAGTGAGTTATTGATCGCAAATAAGGCCGCCTATCTATAAAGGACAGGGATAGGCACGTAACGAGTAAGGTAGGGTCTTTCTCAAACAGCTAACGAAACTAAGGAGTTTTCTATTGTCCTGTTCTTGTTCTATTTCTATAGTAGATGCGTACGAAAGCAATCCAATAAAAGATAAGCGGTATGCCGCTACTAATTAATTCTTCCCGAGACAGATGCAGTTACGTTAGGATTGTCGGTCGAATGACCAGGCTTCTTTCATCTATCGGCACATCCTTCGCTCCTTTGGCGTCGTAAGCTGCGCATATAGACTGTTAGAGTAGTCAACCTATCCCCCTTCTCTTTAATGGGGCAGGCTTAGCAGCCTCTTATCCCTCAATTTGAAGAAATCATCATACTAGTTCGGCTAACAGGCCCTAACTTAAAGAAGGAGACAGGTAGCGAGGGTCGTCCTCAAGGCAAGGAGGTCCGGGACAGACATAGGAGATGCTTTTAGTCAGCGGGATATGACTTAAGGCATCCCAAAAGAAGCCTTCTTTCTTGGGGGATGGTGACCGTCAGTTGTTGAGCTTCTTCGGATTATGTGGCCTTTAAGGTAATAAGTTCACTGAGGTTCCTGGGAAGAGTGCCGGAAGAATAGGCGGAAAAAGGGCTTCAAAAGCCAACCTATTTTTGAGAGGCAGATTAGTACGCGGCAGCCTCACCAACAAGGGTCGATTAAGGGCCTTAAACAGTTGCCCAAACACAGAACCTCTATGACTAACATTCTTTCTTTCCTGCCCCTCTAGCAAAAAGGTCCAGTCGGCTTTGTTCGACTTAATAGTCGAGGAATGAGGTCTGTTTCCGGGGCCCCAGGGTGATAGAATCGTGCCAGCCTTTCTTCCCTCGGGCCCCTTTTATACTCTCTTTTGCCCAGCCCGGGGCAGTTTCGTGCCCGAGGCTTAACAGCGCCTATTGGAGTCGTTAATCCCAATTCTTCCTTTCTATGAGGAGTTTCAGGGCTGTTTGTTAGGGTTGTGGGTCTTAGCTCACTCGGAAGATGAGTATGAGTTCCAGGCAGAAGGAGTTGAATGCCCTACTTTCGGACACAGTTTGTCCCTAAGAACAAAAGAAATAAGAGTAGAAAGCCTTGGGCTGTTAGTGCACTTTCTTAGTTAGAGGAGAAGGCCGTTGGCGCCTTACGTTACGCCTTTGAGACCCCCGTTCGCGCTGTTAAGCCCTTATCAAAGCTCCCTGGCTAGTAAGCAACGCTTGTATAGGCTAAGCATCTTAGTAACTAATGAAAAAATCAACTGGGACTCCGCGAGTAGCGGGTTTGGCATTGAGGAATAAACCCTCATCAAGTCAGAAACTGAGCTCTCTTTCAAAGCAATCTTTGTAGAATCTCTTAAAGAGTGCGCTTCATTGGGCGGATCAGGAATTTTAAAAGAAATATAGCGCCACATGCTTAGAGCTAATGATGAAAGTGATCAAATTGTTGGGCGAGGCTTGCTATTTTCTATGCCTCTTGCAAGTGAAATCAGGGAAACCCAAGTATGATAAGGGCTTCCGAAAGCAGGGCCTCAGTTCGCTAACTGGAAGAAAGATTATAGGATTAGAATAGGTCGGGGGCCCTTCCGGTGGTTCTTTTTCGAGTGTGATACCAAGGAATGTTCTATTAAAGAGAAAGGAGAATCAATGCACGGCGGGTTCGCCTTCGGAGACTCAGCTCCCAATCCTTACATCATTTTCAAAAAGAAAGAGTGTACGATTCAACTACCGTGAATGGGGTCTAAGTTAGAAGACTGGGTATCGAAGACAGCAAGTACGACAGCGTGTTCGCATGCCTCAGTACCATCCATCAATGGAAGCTAACTGGCGTTTGATAGCGATAAAGCAGTTTTTTTTGTCGAGGACTCCCGATTGGAAAAAAGTATTTCAAGGAGCTCGAGCGCTAGCGCCGAACTGAAGCCAAGAAAGTGTTCCGCCGGGGGGCAGGCAAAGAGCACTCACTTCCTTTATTTATTTCAGCTACCCATTCCGAAGGTGAAGTCCACTCTTCCTCTTCCTTTACTCTTTGATCGAAAGCAGCCATATACGCCACCAATGGCAAGAAAGCCGAGATGCAAGACATGCCAGAAAGCCATATATAAGTAAGAGAAGAAATAAAGTATAGACGCTAAAGGCCGACCGAGGTAAGATACCACCATCTTTGTTCCAGGGCCCTCTGATCGGTTATAAGACAGAGGAATATAACCTATGGCTTCCTAGTCCCCCGAGATGTTGGAGAAGACTGACTTACTAGCCCCAACTCCTGTCAACAACCGGGAAAAGCACTTTGATGCCCGCCTTTGAAGGCGAAAACTAGAGTTTTCTCAACTCCAACCCAACTTCTTTCCTGCAGCCCTGAGTCAGGATGCCGGAATACCTAGTTAGCTTGCCCTAGGTTCTTTGACTTGAATATCCTTTCCTGTTGAATGAGCGAAAAGTCAGCTGCTTTCTCCTGTCTTTTTCTTAGATGGGGAAGTGGATAATTGGGTTTGCCTAAGTGAACTCAGACTAGTAAGCACGGCAACTAATCTTCTTTCAAGTATTTGGTTGATGACTCGTTAAGGCACGGAGTGGCAGTTCCCTCCGGTGAGTTGGGAAGGTCGTTTAGGGAGCGAAGGATGAGAAAGAGGGGGGGCGTCACCGGTAGCGGTTAGAGGTATGTCTGGGATAGGAGGGGATACTGCCAAGAAAAGGCTATTATTCTCCTAAATTCATATATAGATATGGAATATTTCATAGATATTCTATTCAGGGACAGGTGAGCGAAAATTCAATTCGTTGCCAAGGACAGGTGCCTGGGGGAGGTGAACTAGTCCGATCGATTCCTTAATTAGCGGATAAAGGCGTGCTAAGCCACCCTTTCTTTCACGAGAAATCTCAGATCTATTCGACGCGAACTGAAATCTACCTGACTATTCAACCCAACGGAAATCTACCAAGGGGAAGTCTCTCCTCATCAGGGAAATACAAAAGAGAAGACACTGGAGTGGTAATACCAGGCCGGCCGCCCCGGGCAGGTGAAGTGGACCTGGCATTCCCTTACTGTAAGTGGAGATAAGCTGTAACATTCAGGCTAGAGACAAAGCAAACCAATCCCATGAGCTAGACTCACTTGAACAGAAGAGGAAAGGGAAAAGCGAGCACAGAACCTCTTCGACGATTTACTCACGAGGAAGGAAGATGTCACCTGCATATATTATATAAGGAAAGAAGATGCGTTACCAAAGAAAGAAGAAATTCTTCCGAGGGATTCCCGATCAACAGGTTCGGGATGGAATAGTCATCAGGTTGTCTTTAGATTCCTCAATCAGTCATTCACAACCTCCCCTTTCGTACCAAAGCTTATTTATATAGTAGGGTTACGGACAGGAAAAGAAAGACTCGATTGGTGTGCTTTTGGCGCCGGGCTTACTTCGCTACCTCGAACTCACGTCGTACTAAGCTACCGTTACTTATCCAATGGAAGACACATAAATCTGTTCTAAGTGAACTGCTGATTCAGATGATCTTCGTCCTGTAACCATAGCCGTAGCTGTTGTCTTGCCAGAGCCTGTTGAGTAAACCCGCCTAGCACCATCCGCTTTCTTAGTTTTCGTCAAGTGTAAGCCCTTCTTACTTTATTTAATTTTTCGAAGTGAATGCTTCCTACGTCAAGGTAGTGATTTTTCAATTCCGCCTAGGAAACCACCAAACTTAGTTCATCTTCTGCTTTCCAATGCCCACCTTAGGTCGTACTCTGCTTTCCGATTACCAACCACATAGATAATAAAAGAGGTTAGAAGTGGATTCCCTTCGATACGTATAAAAGTATATATATATATATATATACTATCTCCAAGCGAAAGCAGGGTTTGCTATTCAGTCTAAGACGCCAGTGGCAAGCTTAACGAATGAAGGGTCGGATCTCACTTTCATAGGTCGAGGGTGTGATGAATCAAATGTTTATGGGAAATCAATAGGGGAGCTTCCTCTATATTTCTTGCTATAAACTAAGCCTCTCTCAACCCGGAAGCAAGGAAGTGAAGTATAGGATTGGGATCACGAAGCCGGAAGCCGCATTTGAGTTCTTCCTTTCTAGCACACGGAGTTCTGCCAAGGGACTGATAAGAGAATAATTCCTCAACGAACCTTTCTCCTGAACTTAGTAATGAATTTGTGAAAGGACTCGACGAAAGGAAACCGACTTGCGCTAAAGAGCTGTCAGTTCGGGGGGTAGCGACTTCTTCAGATTATGAGATTTCCGGTCTATAGAACTGAGGATTGACTTAAGGCAGCTACCTAGGTAAGAGAGGAAGAAAGCTAGATCGAATCTCTCACTCATAAGCAAAGCCCAACTCGAAAGCGAAGATTTCATTCCTGGGATCAGAATCATCAGAAACTGCTATTGGAACAACTACAACTCAAAAGGACAACAGACACCTTGCTTAATGCCACTCCTGATACAAATATCATTGCATCCGTCGTTCACCTAAGGGATCCTTAAGCCATAACCTGTCAAATAATAAAAGAAAGGTTATTCACTTACTTATGATCTACCTAACTGAAAAGATAGACAGACCCTCGGGACAGGCACAAATCGTGGCACCTACCCCTTGTGCTAGACCAATAGCATCTCAAGCTACACCGCAACCTCAGTCAAGGTCAGATGGTCCGGGTCTGGATTAGTATCCCTATCCCTATATCTTTACTACGTAGGAGGATCATGACTCTTATTCTTTATGGCTGGATCATCATTCTTTCTATTCTTATATGGGTTCTTAGGCTTTCTAGGCAAACCCAAGAGGTTAATCTCGTCAGAGGGATTGTTATTTCATTTCCATTTCAATATGTAAGTCCTATTGCATCGCCTGCGGCTGAACCGGTCGATGTAGATGAAGGGGGTTCCACACCAAGTACAGGAACTACTGTGTCAGAAGAGGGGTAGACTAACAGCTTGCTTACGCTTATTCCTAGCTGCTGCCCCTAAGTCAGTGTAGTAGTGAACTTGAACAAGACCCTAGTGAAAGGGTTATACCTATCAGTGCGTTAAGAGGAGAAGCAGCGTAATCATACTAGTTTCTTAGTAGCGAGGGTACTAGTTGGGCGAGAACAACCGGTCACATCCTAGTCCTCAGACTGCTACCCATCCAGTGGTGAAAGACTTTTCATTCCATCTCCTCTGCTAACGGCATAGAACCTATTTCTTTAAGCTACCTTGACTCTACTAACAAGTTGAACAAAGTAAGGAATAGAAGACATAAGGCGTAAGAGGTTAGTTAGCCCGATGGTAATGCCTCAAAGCTATTCTTTTGAAAGCCCTTGTGCTCCTTGTAACTGGTACAGATACAGAAAAGTAAAAGCAAGGCTGGCACACTTCCCCAGATGCCCGCCCCTCACCCTTAGGCGTAGTGCTTAACTACCAATGTTTCTTAACTTACCCTAGGGAATAAAGAATTCCTTTACTCTCGCCCCTCTACTATTCTAGATATGCCTTTAATATCCTAGGCTTCGGAACCAAGCTAGTCAATTCAATTAGTACGAGAGCCAAGACCGTTAGTTAGAGAGAGGTCTCACGCACGGGCTTAAGCTTTGGAGCCATGGGACTCCCTCGCCACAGGTTTATTTTCATTATTTTCATAGATTTATTGTCAGCTTTACGCGTAAGTGAAAGACTGGAATTCATTCCCCCTAAGTAGCATTCTCGGGAATTATAAAATAAGAAAATGCAGCGAATCAAAATAATCTTTCTAGTTGACTGTTTGCCCACCTTTTACCTTTGTTTAGAGTAATCCGTTTTTTAATAATAAGAAGAAGAGGGTATTCAGTAGCTGTTTGAGGATACTACCTTACTCCTCGTTACGTGCTACCCCCGTCCTAGGGGCATGGCACCGGCCTAGAAAGAGAGTTTATTGCCTGCTGTTTATGCTTAAGAGGTTTTTATTAGACCGCGGAACAAAGAAGAGTTCGACTTATTAGCTACGGATGCTCCTAGGAAAAGACAGACAGGAAGTCCCATTAGGGAAATAGCAGTGGTAGGCTTTCTATGGAGAGTGAGCTTCGGGTGCGTAGGATCTATAGCGGCAGCGTCGGGAGACGGCGGAGATGCGTTTACAGGTCCGTAGAATCCACCATCAGGCCCGAGATTGAAAAAAAGTAGGTAGGCCTGCGCAAGATTTGAAACAGTTCTTCCTCTTGCTCATGAGAGCTCTAAGGAGTGGTGCACGGATTTGTATCATGAGCGGGGGTTGGAAATGTCATTTCAGGAGCGCTGTCTGCGGCGGCTGTTGCTAAGGAAACTCTCAAGGATCGAGTGACCCAACTTGATGGCAAGGTCGACCATTTGGGCAGACAAGTGTAGACTATGGCGGAAAGGCAGGAGAATCAGGAATCGTTGGTCACCAGACGCTCGCTAATGAGTACCGCGTCTTCCCAGTGAAGTAGAGCCGTCTTCATGGGGACCCAACGATCCCGGTGGCGATGCCCAAAGCG
>OY787630.1:50000-67500 GCA_963678935.1 Umbilicus rupestris
TAGTTATCTCTCCGGGGTATAGAGCTAGTCCTTTTCTCGTCTAAGGGGGTCGTCGAAAGCAAACTTCAATCTCTTTGCCGGGGAAAGATAGGCGAGGACCAACGTCACCAGTCTTAGGAGTCTCTTACCGAGTTAGATGCCCGATTCTTCCTATTCCCTTAACCCCGACCTATATTAGTGAATAAGAGAACTTCAACCTCTTTCTTTTCCTGGTTAGCGGTTGATGATTCTGATCTTTCTTTTTTTATTATCTTAGTCCTGTAACCCTAGAATTCTCTCATTCTTTCCTCTAAGGTAGGAGGTAACCCCGATAGGGGATGCTGCTAAAGAAATAGGGATTCACTCAGAAAAGGGAGAGCTTCGTCTAAGATAATCAATTAACGAGCGACGACCGGGCGGTTGTCGGGAGTGGGGGGAAGCCCAGTCTTACTGGCTTACTTTATTTCACTACTAGCCGGGAAAAAGCATTTTCTTTCTTTTTTGGACCGTAAAACTTGGTTATCTAAGCTCTATAGCATCGGTTAGTAATGGCGTAAGCCCTAGAAAGAGGGATTTTTTATAATATAATAACGAATATAATAAGTATGGGGATCACGAACGTAAGCAGTGAGTCTTGGAGGAGCGAGTGTAAGGCTGCTCGGCGGCGTACTTCGCCTTGTTGATGCACGAAAGGTCCCTATTAGATAAAAAAAAAAAAAAAGATAACGAAAGAAAGAGATGGATCTGAGCCCTCTATAATAAGTGGGGGATTTCAGTGAGCTTTCTGAGACTAAAGACCACAGGATAGGAGACTTGGGAAACTACTTCTTAAACTTGTAAAAGAAGAAAGGTTTGGGAGACAAACCCCAAATGCGCTTTAAAAAGCCTTGTGCCCCATTGATGGAAGTGAGCTTGAAGAGGCGCCTTCTAATAAGTGGGGAAATGTATTCATTTGAGTCAATCTCTTTCCTAAAATCCTTCTTTAGCAAAACAAGAATCGGTGCCAGAGATGCAGGTTAGCTAAATGCTCTTAACACGCTTACATCGATATCCTTACTTTTAAAGTATAGCATCCCTCTCCCCCATAGGAAGAAAGAAGCACTGTCATAACTCATATAACAAGTAACCCCCCTACTAACTGGGAATAACAAGCCTAGGTGAGCAAGAGGAGCTGAAAGAGAGGGCCTAAAGGCGCCCGCCCTAGTCGGGTAGGACGAGTGTTACCGCATCAAGGCACATATGTTGAATGAATTGGTAACTCATCTGCTTTAAACTGCTTATGTTGCTTTAGTCTCGGAAGTCTTACCTTAGCTGGGGAACTCACTTTGCTTAATTTGTAGTTCTTGTTTGAGACGGCTACAATTACCAAGCTAGCAGGTAAAGCATGATAATACGATTCCTTTTACCGGAGTCTTCTATGAATACTATCCTTGCATAAGCCATTTTACCTGTAAGCCAGCCCTTAAGAGGAGACGTTCAACAGCAAAAGTCTACATGCCTTTGACTAAAGGATGCCTAATCAGCAGTGGATTCCTAAGATTAAGAATGCAGGTTCGCAGCTAAGCAAGATCAGATGCCTTATTTGAATCTGACTTATTCTATCTCATATAGATGCAAAAGTATGAAAACTCTTTCCCTATGATCCAAGGATCACTGATGGTATCTCACCATGGTCTTTCGTCTCAGAAAGCCCTCTCTTAGCCATCAGGTCAAGCCTTTCAGCGATCAACTCAAGAACCCGACTCCGTAAAGACCCCCTTCCTAAACTTAGAATACGAAGTTAGGGAAAAGGAGGGGGTGTGGTGGTACCAAAAGTACTCCTTGCTGAAGATTCTACTTTCGAAGACGGGGCCTTAGAGCTCATGTTGAGGAAATAGATATGGATTGGTTTACAAAGCTCCGCTACATCGCCTTTAAATAGGTGTTAGATGACTTAAATACCCATTTATAAGAGGTTGAGTTTGCTACTCCGGCGGTTATCAGACTTCCCTACTTACAGTACAGGCTTGAAAGAATCATAGTTCTCTACTCCGGGCTTTGCTTTAGAGAAGACTTCAATGGCACGCTACTATCTGAAATCGTTGTCACACGGTTTCTGTACCATTTTTGTTACGGGGTACGAAGCATTAAGTGGGGGCGAATTCTTCCTCTTTTGAGAGGAGAGCCCGGGCTTATAGTTAGAGCGTTAGCGCGGAAAGTCTGTCTTTCTTGCTCTTAAGAGAATATGAAGTCTCAAGCAAAAGCTTTTATAAAGAGTACGCGCCCAATAAAATTTTTTAGATAGAGAGGACTCAAGATCAGATGGGAAAGCGCTCTTCCTTTCTGTTCCCGTAGCAGCGGCTAAGCGGAGAAAGCCAAATGAAAGTGGGCTTAAAAGCGCGAAGTGAGTTCCAGCATTTGCTAGTAATGGCATAAGCCCTCGTATCACCATGAATGAAAGTCTTAGTCTGTTCTTTCACTATTAGATGGGTAAGCGAAGGGTTAGTCTATCTACGAGCTTTTAGTCTGAGTCCGAGGATGTGACCTCTTGTTCTTACACGGCTCGGCTCCGAAGCATGAAAGTCCCATTTCCGGGAAATACGACGTACCATGATACTTTCCGTTTTGTCCAGCCCTGCTTTGGTCTCTGGTTTGATGGTTGTACGTGCTAAAAATCCAGTACATTCCGTTTCGTTTTTTATCCCTGTTTTTCGCGACACTTCAGGTTTACTTCTTTTGTTAGGCCTCGACTTCTTCGCTATGATCTTTCCAGTAGTTCATATAGGAGCTATAGCTGTTTCATTCCTATTCGTTGTTATGATGTTCCATATTCAAATAGCGGAGATTCACGAAGAAGTCTTGCGCTATTTACCGGTGAGTGGTATTATTGGACTGATCTTTTGGTGGGAAATGTTCTTCATTTTAGATAATGAAACCATTCCTTTACTACCAACCCAAAGAAATACGACCTCTCTGAGATATACGGTTTATGCCGGAAAGGTACGAAGTTGGACGAATTTGGAAACATTGGGAAATTTACTTTATACCTACTATTTTGTCTGGTTTTTGATTCCGAGTCTTATTTTATTAGTTTCCATGATTGGGGCAATAGTACTTACTATGCATAGGACTAAAAAGGTTAAAAGACAGGATGTATTTCGACGAAATGCTATTGATTCTAGGAGGACCATAATGAGGATTAACGACAGGAATTTGAGGGTTAACGACTGGTATTTGGACGGGACATGTTATCGATCTAGCGGGTTTTATTGTCAAAATATTAATCATTTTGAAAAGGATTTCAGGACGGAATTCTTCAACTTTGTGGGCACTTCCCAAGAATTTTGGGGGCGCGTCATCCGGGATAAAATGTTCTTTTTGGGGGTGCTCCTTTATTTTTTTTCATCGAACGCGGTGGCTCTTATACTACTATATAATAATGGGCCATGCCAAGGGGTGACTCTCGGTTGGAACGGGTTAAGTGTAAACCCGTGTCCGTGTTCCACAAGTAATATCCACTTGCAAAATCCGTATTTTTTTGGTGGAGCGCTCCTTCTATTGTTTTCGGTCTTTCTCCTTTTCTCTTGGAAATATGCGGACGCAAAGAACGAAAAGAAGGTGGCAACACTCTTTTTTTATTACAAATTTTAGTTCTTTGTTGTTTTATTTATCGCCTTGTACGTTAATAAAGGTGTACCTATGTCTTTTTCTATTACTCCTCTTTCCATTTCAATAATTCCGGATCCTTCTAAATAAAGGAGTCGTTGAAATTTTAAGATGAGAATAATATTGCATAAGGAAGGAGGAGGTCCTGATTCCGGGGCGGAGCCGTATGACGCGAGAGTGTCACGTACGGTTCCTTTGAGAAGGCTCAGAAAGACCACCTATCAGGCCCGTCGAGCGGTCCACGGAGCTGCATCCCTACTCACCCGGTCCATGCACATTGCTCTTTCCAGGGGGTTGGCCGCCTATCCTGGATCTTCCAATTTCCAAGAAGATCCCGGGCTCGATCTGGTTTAGTATCAAGGTGATTCTGTTTCTTTTTCTATATATATGGGTCCGTGCAGCATTTCCACGATATCGTTATGATCAATTAATGGGACTTGGACGGAAAGTGTTCTTGCCTTTATCATTAGCGCGGGTAGTTCCCGTTTCTGGTGTTTCAGTCACCTTTCAATGGCTCCCTTAATTATGCGCGTGGAATTTCCCTCTTTGAGTAATGGGAAGCGGGCTAGTCCCCGAAAATGCCCCCTTACTTTCCTTGAAGTTGGGGTTAAAAATATTCTGCCAAACCTGATGTTTTTAGAGAAAAGGTGTAGTCTTTTTGGACGGGGGTTTCGTTTCGTCAAGAAGAACGAGGCCCTCCTCATTAGTATTCTCATAAATATGCTAATGAGGAGGGGGAAAGGAGAGAGGGAATGTGGGCTCCTTTCAAATTTTTCGGGGGTTTACAAGTAGTTAATGAGATTGCATTGGATCAGACACCTTTTAGTTCTTACCTTCTTTTGACTGCTTGGTTATAGGTATAGGACTGTAGCGAGCAGGTCTTTTTTCGGAACATAGATTCATTCCTAGCGAAAGTAGGCTACTGAGAACGAAGGTGAGTGATTTCGCCTGAGACAACATTTGGAAAAAAGCTTCGGTTTTTAGGAGGAATCTAAGCACTATGCCCTGGTGCCTGAAAAGTGGCTTTCTTTTTTTGGTGGATTCGCCTTCATGTGACCAATTTCATGCTGGGTTTTCAAGCTCCAGTAAGAGGGGCAAAAGCATCATCACGGGGGATACGTGGAGTAAGTATTCCAAGGGGGACTCTCTCTCTCTCGTCCAGTTGGTAAGGAGAGCACGCTGTCTTCCCATTCCCCTATCATCTTAGTTAGCGGAGATGCTTTCGATTCCATCCTAGCTGTCCAATCGGCTAAGTCTGATAATGGATAAATAGTCCATTCCGTGTGTCGGAAGATCCGCTTGAAGGCTAATTCTAATAAAGAGGGTAATCGGAAGATTGTATGGTGCTCTTATCATAAGAGAAGAAGACGATTATCCATAAACCTTAGGTATCAGACCTACTCTAATCCTGAGGGTGGCTTAGTGCCCTAGGATGACATTTACTTATATCTTGAGTCTCCTGGACTGGCCGCCCTATAGAGTATAGAGAGAGGGAAAATCTCTTATTAGAAGAGCGTAGATCAAGCTAAGAAGACTCAGTCACGGCAGTTGCAGTTGCAGATGGGCAGAGCTCCTTTGAATTGATGAATTGGTTACATAACATGTACATAACATGAGGACCCCCTTTTTTGAGTTATAAAAGTGCGTCTCGGCGAGCAGGATATGACCTCTCTGGGAACCCATTAACAAGAGTAGCGGCGTCCGTTGGTACCAACCTGAAAAGTAAATGTGACTAAGGAAAAAGCTCGGCCGTAAGACCGTCACATGGGGTGCCCTTAGGGGGCCTGTAAAGTCGCAAAATGGAGAATTTTCTCCCTCTAGATCAAGCCCTTTGCATTTGACTCTCCTTAGTGGTTCTGTTTTGATAGTTACGTAAGGAGACTTTCTGCGGTCAACAGAAAGAAGAGCCTCAGCTGTCGGTGGGTGGACGTATGATACTGCCTCCAAGATACTCATTTCTATATCCAAATCGCGCGAGAAAAGATCTTCATGTGTAGATTGCCTATGAAAAGCCTAAACAGATGTTTTTGCTTATGGCCTCTTGAGAGACCAACGAGGTTCCAGAGAGGTTGGCTTTGAATTAAGAAATCCATCTTACTACCCAGCCGACGGCTAACTTCCCAGCCAGGATTGAGTCAATATAGATAAAGAGCACGAGATGCCTTAGTGGGACCCCCATCAACATGACCACCAGTCTCGCGACAAGATAGGAAGACAAATGCCATAATCAGAAAGAGATTCAACCCCGGGTGGCTCAAACAAAGCCAACCACAACTACCGCTTTGTTGCGTGCGTGCCATACATATTAGGAAAAAGTGCCATAGTCAGTCCTCACAACCATAAGTACAGGGCTTTACGGCAAACATGTGCGCCCGTTTAAAAGAAGATTTTTATAGTACTCTTTTTATGGGGGTTGGATCAATTTATTGAACCTGTAATTGATCATCATAAGGCTAATTAGAAAGCCAGATAGACTGATCGAGGACGAGATCGCCGTTCGGCACTTGAGTCAATAGGAGAGTGGGCTTGCCCCGCCCGAAAGTGGTTTACATGGGGCTGGTGAGACATAGTAGTCACTCTCCTTAGGGAACTGGTTGACTGCAAGAAGTTCATCCGAAACCCTCCTAGTTGAGGCACCGAAGGTGTCGGCGGTGTACTAGAATAGAAAGGTGCACTATAGAAGAAGAGAGAAGGGAAGACTCTGAGTGTACGAAAAGAGCTTAAAGCACTTCCTAAAATGGGTAAGTTCTGACTGACCGGCCAGAAGGAATCAACGAATGTGCTTAACACAGTCTCGTCGAAGAAAAGGCTCTGTCAAGACCTACTAACCCCCAAAAAACTGCATTCAATTCCTTATACATACGTCTTTTCTGAATTACATTCACCCTACTCTTTCTTAGAATGGGGCAGGATTGAGGCTCCTTTTCCGTCTACTCTAATAAAGAGAGTCTGCCTTGGGTTAGCATCAAAGGTACTCTTCCAGTGTGACAGAGACATGCTCATTAGAATACTGACTTAGAGTAGGGGACCGGGTATTTAACTAGGATAACTGGCTTTATGCTAGGCAAGAAGTGGAACCTCAAGAGAGAGGAAAATCAGAAGTTTTCTGTGGTTTTGGGCCTATATCCGACATAAAAAATATGAAAATGGAGTCTGCTCCCTAAGGGAATTCCCATTCTCTCATTTTGTAGCTATATGCGACACAAAAATGAATTCATTTTTGCCTGCGTATTATGGAAAAAGGCTTTCTCTGGTTTTGGCCATAGGTGGAGATAACTTCATTCTCAAGACGGCTGAGGGCCCTAAGATATACTTCCAATGGGACATAGATAGTAAATATTACCTATTTCCCTTTCTCCTCGCATTCCAACGCTAAATCCCAGTCATTGGAACGAAATAGTAAGAATGCCTTTCGCCTTAGAGCTAGTAGAGTTGGCTGCCCAAAGAAAAAATTTACCGGTATGACTGCCCTAGAACCAGGCTCCATAGATCCTTAGGAAAGTATGCCTCTACTAAGAAGTGACTCATCGGTGAAGGATTCCCGTGAAAAGAAAGAGATGGAAGTTCGCTGCTGGAGCTACTAAAAGGTAGTTTCCCCGCGGCAAGTCTGCGCTCTTTTTATCACACTTAGCGAAGTGAAAAATCTGACTATCCAGATAAAAAACCGAGACCCTTATCTATAGTGCGAGTAACTGGTCGTAGAAAAGCTCGGTAAACCCTAGCTCGAGAACCTAGGTTAGGTTGATACTACAGCCCTGACTTAGAAAAATCAACGGGACCTAAGATACTTACCAGAAAGATCTAAATTGGAGCTTCCTCTGGCGAAAGAGGTGTTTAAAAAGTTAGACGTCGCCCCGCCTCTGAGTTGTGAGAGCGATGACACCATAAATGCTTTCCTCCCAATCAGGAGACTACTTGGAAAGGAGGGCCCCATGGTGACCGTTGGCAAAGGATGTTAAGCCTTGTCCGGAGGTTGCGCAGACTGCTTTGTTACAGAAAAAAATTAAAAGCGAGTATCGAATCCCTTAACCTGAAAGAACTGAACTCGAAAGAGGGCTTTAAAAAGCTCCTCAGAAACATCCCACGGGACCTAGAGTAATAAGGGCTCTTGGCTTTAGATCGCGCATTCCGAGGGTAAATCCCGGGCAGAAGATTCGAAGTTGAGGTTAGCGTTCTTCACTTACTTAACAACAGCCGAAGCTTGCTTTCCATTTAGGTACAGGTAGACGTATAACCTTAGAGGAAGTCGTTTTGGGGTATTTCATTCGAGAGTTTGAGTTAGTTGCCTACTTACTTAGAAAGAGGTTAGGTGCGTTCCCCAATCTCACTCCTTTCCCTTTCCCAGGCACCCCTCGCTTACCTAAGAGATCTACTCAGTAGTGCAGTCCCAAGTGGGTCATACAAGGAAGCAGGACAAAGAGATTCATGTGCACCAATATCAATCTCCTCAGCTGGCTTAGCCGCTGCTCACTCTCACAGCCCTGTGTGACCAATCGGCTACAAAAGAAAGTGAGAAGCGGTTCACTGTTACCTATCCAATGCTCCAATGAAAGCCCGGCTCCCCTCGCTCATGATAAAAGTCATTGAAGCATTCGCTACTCCGAGGTATAAGGTTAAGCCCCTACTAAAGTAGTCATCCAGGTTAGGGAGACATTCTTTACAAAGCTCCGGCTGCTTCATCGAAAAGACCTCGTCAGCCGACACTAACTCGAGTCAAGTGCCCGCTTCACCAAAGCCTTGCCCCACTTCAGGCGCCTTTAGGCCCTCATTCCACAGAAGGGCTCTGAAAGACGCGGCCCCTGTGATCATAAGAATCAGAAGAAAGAACTACAGGAACAACTAATTAAAATGCTGCTTACCCTACACTCGTGACCCTTACCCAAGGATCACTCGTTCTTTCTAAGAGGTTGGCAAACTGTTGTTCTCGGCCGCGGACGGGCGCATTTCTCTTCACTTTCCTGTTGTTCCGTCTGTCTTGTCATCTTGATAGTCAACTCTGAGTCTTACTTGTCTTAGTCTTTTGGATATGAATTCAAAGCAGCGGAGAAGAGGTAAGTCGAAAGACTGCAGGTTCGAATCCTGCCTTAGCTTTATAGAACTCTTCAATCGAAAGGGGAAGTTTTGACCGAGAAAGCAAGGCCCAATAGAGCCTTCAACACCATAGCCCGAGAAACCCAATGCGTTGTGCTGGGCGTTGTCGGCCGGTAACCCTTGTCCAAGGTCCTACCTCAGTAGAGAGAAGACATGTAACATTAGGGCAGGAAACATTTCATATTAAATAAAGGGATAATAAAAAAATGCTTGTTTTCGCATATATGCGCTAAATAAATTTCGAATTTGATGATTTGACATTGGTAACTCTGATTCTTGCTTTCAAGGCCTATCTTGCTTTAGCTGCTTTACGATTGTAACCATAGCTGTCTCTTTCTTCGCCTCCTTCGTTCGACCCTTTGCATGCCGGTACCAAAGCCGATGCCTTAGCACTTGATGGAATTCTCATCACACCCACCACCTATCTTCGCCTTCTCTAACGTGTATCGGTCGAACCCGAATGCCCGACCGCCTTATACACTGAATGCTCGGAACCCTTCCATACTTCTTTCCAAAGGCCCACTTTCTTTAACGAAATCCCGGTTACCGCACAGGCCAAAAATCTTTTTTTTTTTTAATAGCAGAGAAGAAGTAGCTGCATCCCGCCCCTTATTAGTTAGTTTTTCCAAAGCAACTAAAGAGTAGGCTTAGTCCGTTGTACTCTCTATGATGAGCGAGTCATGTAACATCTGCTAACCTATCAAGAACAGGAAGTCAACCCTTTGAGAAAGAAAGGAAGGTTACCAGCAAGCCGCTCAGTGAGACAGAGGTACTCTCAATCCGATGATCCAGAAGAAGAGAAGAAGACAGTTAGCTTTTCACGAACAGACAGAGAGGTTAGACGGCTTTTACGCAACAGAAGAATCGAAAAGAAGAGGCATTTTCCTGCTTTCTAAGAAGACTGGTTTTCCCGCTTTCAAAGCCCTAGTCTAGACCCATCTATTCGGTTACCGGCTTCTCCTGCATATATTTAATTTTTGAAGTTGGTTTTCAGAGCAGCGGCTAAACGCCTGGGGCGGATCCCATCTGTGATCCATAGGTCTGGGTCAAGGCGAGCCGGGCATTAGTATGGCAAGGGTTTTGCTATTTACTTCTAGTTTGAGGAAGAAAGCGGGTCACTAGCCCCATAGCATAGATACGCGCTTTCCCCTCACTCGTTCTAAAGACAGGAAAAGAGGATCAGAATCCTAGTTCGAGACCCCTTTTGTTAAACCAGTTCTTATACTAACTTTCATGGCTCTTCATTAAAGTAGAAAAGTAGTCTGGTGGATGGGGCCCTCCTCAACACTCCCCTCCCCCCTTATCACGGAAGTAAGCCAACCAAGGAGAACTCACCATGACAAAGGCCTGCCTTTCATTAGTGAAAGATGTCCTGCTCCTTTCACTCTCTTACTTTGGCCCCTCTCTAGCTAAATCCCGGCATTCAAGCCCAGGGAGCAGCTTCATCTTCTCTCCCGAACAAGACAACAAAGGCTAACTCTCCATCTCCTTACGCGGATGATATAGCAGCTGATTCGGTCACAGGATTCGTTCAAACAGAAAGATAACTGCTCCTGCAAAATAAGAAAGAGGAGGAGAAGCCGTTTAATACGAACAAGAGCTGCTCGAAAGAGGTCCCACTCACGAAATCAGAAACATCATAAGATAAGAATACGCGACCACTAGCCTATTCCCTTTCTTTTCTAGTAAAGAGAAAAAAGGTCAAGTCCGACTCGAACCACTCCCTACCAACCGAACAGACTTGCTTCCGCTGCTGTCCCACTAGTAGAATTTGGTTAGGCTGGTGTCCTACTCCTTGAATGAGTTGATTTGGCTGATGTCCTACTCCTTGTTCTGTTCGGGAACCTCTGTCGCTACATCCGCTTTCCTGGCTCTTTCTTACATGCCTTCCAATCTCTAGTGAGGTGGGGACCTTGGACAAGGGTTACCGGCTTCGCGAGCCCATTTCGGACTACTCAAGGCTAAGCATCTAAAGGGCGCTGTTTTCTCGGTCTGAAACCACCTCTTCGAGAAAAGAAGACCGAAAGTAGGACCAATTGGAGGATTTCCTGAAAAAAAAATGACTAATCCAGTTCCCGTGAGAACAAAGAATAAACGAAACCAAAGCTCAGGTTGGACTTGAACCTTCCGCAGATCAAAGATCCGCTCCCCCCGATCGAGGCTTAGCTTAATTTATTTACCCAATTGACGGGTAGCGAAAATTCATAACATGTTCGAAATAAGAACAGACATAGAGAGCTGCTCCTGTTCTTGCTGATGGTGTAGCTGCTGGGATGTCCTCTTTCAATCCCATTCTTCGAATGATGATTATTAAAGAATTCAATAGCTTGGGTAGCTAATGTATGGGTAGGTCAGCAGTATATTTTACGATGATGACTAGGCATCTATCTCTTCCTCTTAGCCCGGCTTCTCCTCCCATTCATCAGACGTTGAGTGAACAACCTCCGTCATCTCTTCCTCACGGAGTGAACTAAACAATTGATTGGGAGTGTTGGGCTCAATGCCCTGGGGGAATTGAACGCATTTACTCTAAAGGTGAACATATGGGGGGCAGTTCCGTCTTCGCCTCTGCTACTTGTTGATCGGAACCCCTTTAACAAAACCTTAGGCTCAAGTGACTGTAGCCAAAGAAGTTCTATGCCATAGAATAGGTTCCGTTAGTGGCGAAGCTGTCTCCGAGATTGGGCTTTAGTAAGCAGCTAAATCACTCTTTACGCCAGGCGAATCATTCTAATTACGTGGCTGGTATAGAAGATATGCTGACATACCTTTCTTCGTGAGAGATTGGCTTGGGTATGAAGGAAGCATTAAAGACCAGTAAGCCTATCTCCGGCTGCGGGAAAGCGGTAGCCAGTGGCATAACATAATATTGTTTTCGGGGACTAGGGATTTCCCGACAGCGAATTAAAATGTTCGAAATCTAAGTCCCATTCCGAGAGCATATCTTGCTTGAGCTGGCACTTGCTTCCTTATATCAATCCCTATGGGAAATGTCTGTTGACTTTTATAGGAAGCTTTCTTTCTTTCTCTTCGGATTACTCGATAAGCTGGTTAGGGCACTGGAACACCTTCTGCTCCTTATGAGGAAAGGCCCTCAACTCATCTCTGACTCGGCATCTTTTATTATTCCGTTGGTACTCCGCAGTCTGTCCCCTTAGTTTCATGTCGAACTACTAGCCTTGAATGAGATCGCTATCTTAGGACAGTCTTTTGCATAGTTGCCGTTGACAGAGCTAACGAAGAAAGCAGTCCAACTTATCTTCCCGAGGGAAACGAAGATTCCTCTCATTCCGATCTGAGTTTAGGATTCATGATAGGGTGTCTCGTGCCGCGCCTCTTTCTTGTTCTTTTCGTTCCACTAGTTGGATTAGGAGATTGACTCAAACCCAATTCTACAGTTCAATCAGACACGGATGAAAAGCTTGGAAAAGATTTCCCGACCAGAGATGCTCCTAGAAAAAGACTCCAAGGTTCAGAATCTTAGTTCCCAGCTACATACATCGGAAAAGTGCCGCAGCTCACTTCGCTCATTACTAGACGTATAGGAAAAAATGAGAATTATATGGTTACACTCCTCAGATCATAATCCTAGTTCTCCGGTAGGGCAAATAAAGCGGATTTGTTACGTCGACATCAGCCAAATACAATTCAATAGGGTCAGGAGCCCAGGTATCTATGTTAACTTAGGGAAAAGCCAAAGAGCTACTAGGACAGATGCCGTTAGCAGACCGAGCTCCAACATTAACTTTCCCCTTGCTGTTTAAGGAAGTTATTCAAAAGAGGGTCAAGGAAGTAGGGCGGACAGAGGAAGAGGCAGATACCAATATAGGAATAATAGGAGGCTTTTATCTCAAATAGAAGGGAATGAGGGCTTAAAGCCCGGCTCATTATTCGAGTAGGTTACGATTACCGCAGTATGGTACTCTTCAACGGCCTTTATACACACCTATAGAAGCCATTGGTTAGAAGGAAAGAAGAAAGATAGTTGCGCCGAATGCCCTTCGGGGGAGAAGGAAGAAGGAGGTCCTGCTGGGGGATCAAGGCATGAGTAAGAGTAGTAGCTTGGTTTTTCTAGGCCGAAGAGTCCTTTGGTTTTTAGGGGTGATGCACGGGGTTCCGATCAACTAGGGTCTTAGGCGGGTTGGGGGATCAAGCGCTCTTCTTGCTCTTCTTTCCTGTTGTTGCAGGCCTAAGGTAATCTGTCTTAACCTAGCTCTAGTGAGCAGAAGGCTTTCTAAGTGGTGGCAAAGACAGACAGATTGTGCCGTCGAAGAAGAGAAAGAGAGAGCGCGTTTCCGAGCGAACGGGTAATCAGTATATTGGCGTAAGCCCGCAGCATCATATGGCTAACTAACTGTCTTTCTTCTGACTTATGACTTCGCTCTCTGTCCTAAGCTTACTGGAATCGGGACCCTTTAAGAAAGGAAGCGAGCCGGGCAGGGCATTCTCTTCAAACCCTCACTACGCCAACTCGGCCAGCAGCTCTTAACTTGAGTCGTCCACTCGCTTCATCTTACGCCTGACTCCCTTCACCCCGAGCAGGAGATGGAATGAAAGGCGAGACAAGGAATTCAAGTCTTTCACGCTAATCTTCCTGTCTGTCTTCTCTTCCCGAAGCTCTTCCCTTAAAAGAGAATAGAATCCGAATAGCCATTGAAGTCCTAAGAAGACTGACCCTTAGGCATTGGGCTAAGTAATCGCTATAAAGAAAGGTTTTCTTTTGCCATCTAGTTCGCCATCTTGTGCGAGAATCCGTGCTTTCATTCCTATACTATACGTATTAGCTACCTCCTAATACCAACTCCTCTGCTTTATGCCCTTATTTAATTATATCGCCTTGTGCTAGCCACAAGAAGACCAACATAGCTACAAACAAGAGTAACTACGGGTCAGAGGTCAAAAGACTAACTGCTTGCTTTCATTCATTCTCCTCAGCTACCTTGACTGCCCTTAGAAGACAGGAAAGTTAGACGGCTTGCCTATCAAGAGCAAGAGCTTCTTTAATATTAGGTATTAGGTAGTAGTGGTAGTGGTAGTACGCGTAATCAGATAGGTATAGTTTTGTTAGCCCTATGGCACCTATTCACAGCTATTAGCTAGACTTAACTCCAAAGTAGAATCAGAGGAAGACATTTACCCGCTGACATCGACAATAGATTCTTCGGCTTTATGTCGATTAAAGGACTCATCTATTAAAGAGCGAGGGAGGGAGAAGAGTACCTACCGTATACTTCTGGCTAATATCCCCTCTTCGTTTTATGATGGAGGAAGAAAGGGACTCATCTATGGAGGATGCCAATGCCACTTCGTCTTGCCTTTGTTTTGGTGTTCGAGTGATTGGAGATAGGATTGGACGAGGCGTCGTGTAATGCCATGGGCGGTCCAAGAGAAAAAAGAAGGCAGTAAGCTCGACCGAATGATCCCAGTCTTTCACCGATAAGATAAAGAAAGATTATTCAAATCGCTAGTTCCGGAGCAAAACTACGGTCCGAGACCTGCCTTTCTCCTAGCGGATCCCACAGTTATGGGGCAAACTCTTTAACCGACGTTTATGTAGGATCTGATATTTTTATTATCAATAGGTGAGAAAAAAGGCTTTTATAAAGAGAAACTTAGCCTCTCCAACGAATATATTCTCTTTGTATCTATCGGGTAGGCTTCTTTCGTCTTGAACTAAGACGCAGCTTAACGTCTTCCCTTGCTGTGCCTTTGATCTAGTCTGCCTTTCTAAAGAAGTAAGGAAGGACTCCGCAGCAGGCTCCAGTAGTTCAGCAGCTGCAAGAAGATTGAGTTCCCAAAGGGATCCGTAATGAGTTCACTCGGGGCTTTCCTCTCAAGCAGAACCTTGATAAATAGCTATAAACGTCGGCCTATTAGAAGAAACTTCTTCAAGAGGTGGTATATCAAAGAGAAGGAATTCAAGCATTAGTCGATATCGACTTGATGGGTAACTATCCTGTCTTTGCTTTGAGCCATGACGTAATATCCCGCCTTTCCTGTCTATGTTGGGAGTTAGGTATCCTCTCTTCTCTCTCCAAAGCTACGGAAAAGGTTGTTGAAGCCTTGTTATCCGTGGTCCCATTCACTCCGACGCATTAGGCCGGGTAAGTCGCATTAGAGCTTCTTGTTCCTGTCACAGGGGGTTGTGAGTTCTATTCTTCGTAAGCTCTTCCTCTTTAGCGGCTGGCACTAGAAAGTCCTTCCTAACAACTAGGATAGTGAGCGTAGCTTTCACATCGACGAAGTCTATCAAGCTATATCGTCTTATTTCGATCCGAAGATAGAATCACCCATCGGGGTCCTCTAACGAAAAGGTAGAATAGCTAAGATTTAAGGGGAAGTAAAGCAAGAGAAGATAGATCCCTAGGGTTGAGCGAAGACCTCCTGCTTTACTTGATCGGGAGACATGGTTTTGAGTTTGCTTACGATCTTCTTGAATAAAGAAGAAAGGAGGGTATAATAACCCTGGTATAATAAGACTACCCAATCCCCTTTTCTTTGCCTTAGGGGTTCGATAGTTTGGGAGTCCAACTCTTTAGCTAGGATCCGAGTCCGGAGAGCTATGCTTTCTACTTATTATTTCTGGTAAAGATCACACAGGATGGGAAAGCTTGGAAGACCCTCTTCTTTTACTTGTGAATGACTTCTTAGAGACCCGGGATTAAGATATACTATTAGTAAGGGGTGATGGCGTGATTGGCGAAGTTAGGGACTCAGGTTACGACGTGCGAATCCTGGTTGATGCCTTAGGGCGGGCACTCTTGCAGTTGCTTTAGTAGCAGCTTCTTATGTTGCCCCTCCTTTTTATTGCTAGGCTTACCAGTCTGATTTCCTACTTTATATGAGAAAAAAAGGGGCTTTTTCCAGATGGGAACGGGGGATTCCTGGCTTATTTCGGTTGGTTTTCAGATCCCGGGTCATTTGGCTCGGTAGATTAGAATTCCGCAGACTAAAGGGAAGAAGAAAATATTGCTAATAGGCATCCGGAAATCTACCATCAGGGGCGTATAACCGAGGTTTTTCACACTCTAAAGTTGGGCTTTGGAAAGAAGCATTCCATGGTAGGGAGCACGAGTGGAAGTTAGCATTGGTTTCGGGGGATCTTGCGCCGGTAGCATACGTGGCCGGGTGGACGAGTTCGATTGGGCGAGTAGATTGAAGCTATTAGTGTCCCAGGTCAAGATGACCTCTTTGGCAATTTTTCAACAAAAAAGAAAAAAGAAGAGATAAAGGCGAGAGCCTGCGGATGCTATTGTAGTTGGCAAGGAACTCAGACTCTTTCACAGTGGGGAAGTAAACTCCCATTATCCAAGAATTCTTTACCCGCCCGTTGGTAAAACTTCGATGCCCGGGCATCCGGTAAGCGCGGCTTTTCTCTTTTCCTCTTGTTCAGTCCTGTCTACCCAGTCAAATAACTATAGGTTGAGAACTGTCCCGGCTTTTTTCCTGCTTGAGAGTGACTGCCATAGTCCTTCTATCTTTATACTCCCTTCCGCCCTAGGGAAGCCAGTTGCTAGGGCAGACATGTAGTCTTATATTCCCGTGTCTTAGCTGCGCTTTCTAATGAATTCCTCTTGCACCGAACTGATGATTCTTATTCTTCTCAGAGGAGACTGGAAGCCTACTTGATAAAGAATTCTTTCTTGAGTGAGACTTGGGTATCTAGAAGTGAGGACCTTTGAGTAGCCTTTCTTTAAGCTAGCTCGAGGGGAGAAGTGAGAGGGTAGTTCTTGGCCGCGGGGAGTTGGATTGGTTGGCCGTTATCGTAGACTCCTTTGGCTACTGGAAGATGAACTCTACCTTTGGAGTTATAAAGGAAGGTTAGCCATCAAGTAAGGCATATTTTATGCCCCCGATGATAGATCAATAGTGGGCCCCCGCTTCCTCTTTTCCTTCATTCCTCTTGTGTTCTGGCCTATACCTTGTTTGGACTTCGTTCAAAAGTCTCTTATAGTTGCGCCTATAGCCCCTTATTCCAGTTCAATACCTCGTAGCACTACAGCCAAAGCTGCCACTCTGCTTCTTACGCTTAACGGCAAAGCCAACTGCCCTGCTTCCTTGTACGCGCTTGACTTTGATGTATCGCTCTAAGCCTAATGCCCGGCTTCTAGTCCGCCACTCGTTGATCTAACTCGAAGGCTTTCCCGAAGGATCTCCGCACCTTGAATCTTCGTTGACCTTAAAGCCTGCCCTGTGCCCTCCTGTCTCACAGCATTTCTAGCCTTTCCCCTCGGAAGTTGGATCAGGACCTGTGCCAGACGGAAATTGTTTTTGGTGCCACAGAGCTTTCCTTTCGTCTCGATTGTCCGAAGTTAGATCATGCCTGCTTCCCGTACCCCTTGCTGCTTTGTATTCAACTAGCGGGAAATTTGACGAAAAGGGTAGAAAATCCGTGAGATACGACTTGTAGAAAGTATAGGGTCTTTCTCCTAGTGCGCTTTAAAGCATTTAGAATTCTGGGGCATTCAAAGCAAAGAGATTTCCTGTCGTTGGCAAGCGGCCTTGCTTTCGATAGCCAATAAACCTCCTTTCTTTGTTCGACAAAGGCTTCCAGAGCATACAAATCTATAGCCGCTACAGACCTTGCTTTCAGAAATAGCATAAGATCAGAAAGAACTCCGAATCAGGCAAGCGGAAAGAAAGTATGACTTTGTTTACGATCTCTCTGACGAAAATATAAGAATTTCTCTGTGCCAGTATAAGGCATAAGAGACAGGAATAGGATACGAAAAAGAAGAACTGGTCACATCCTCTAGTTAAAGACTTCCCTACCATTCCTCTGCTG
>OY787630.1:72500-100000 GCA_963678935.1 Umbilicus rupestris
TGAGATCGACGAAGAAAAGGATGCTACTGCTGCTGAATTAGGTCGCCTTTCTCCGGAGTATTCTGATCTTTACTAGAACCCCAGGTCTGAAAGACTAAAAGGAGAGGGAAGCGTAAACGATCTCCCTCTATCTTTGTCTTTGCCCTAGATCCTGTCATGAATTAGGCATCTCGTCTTATTCTTTCCTTCTAATGCGGGAAGTATGGGAAGAATGTAGCTGTTGCTATACCTTTGTTGCGAACAATGCGTTTTAGCACAGGCCACTCCTATTGTTCGCCTATCTTTGTTGGTTTGCGTGAGTTCTTAAGTAAGGACAGATTCCCACTCAAGGGTAAAAGCGCCTTGGTATTCGCCTTCTTCTCTTCTTTCTTTGCCGGACTAACGCAGTAATAAATCCTCTCCTTCTAAGCTTTGGCTCTACAAAAGCACTTTAGCCCGTGCCTATAAAGATAGGGAATTCTGGCATGAACTCCAGCTGTCTACCCCGGTCAGTTGCCTAAAGAAGGAGTCTTTTATGCTGCTTTGCCAGAAGTGAGTCTTCAGTTCCCCGTTCCGGTTCCTAAAAGGTGGTTCAATTCCGGTCCAGTTGGAGAAATTTTTCTTTGGTCAAGCGCTCGGAAGTGAGGTTAATGCTGTTCGATGCCTGTTGTTTGGTTAATGTTGTTTGTTCGGTGCCCCATTCCATCTCTTTCAGACCCTCGCTAAGTTAGATTAGGCAGACTTTGTTCATGAGTCCCAGGAAAGGAAGAAAAGCATAACTTCTGGCTTCCCTTCGGCATTTAATTTAAAGAGTGGAGTTATTCCAAGTGTTCTTTAATCCAGGGAGTGAAAGGAAAACTAGAGTGATCCCGGGCAAGTGGAACTCTACGGGTTGCTTCGCAAGTTGAGCAACAAGCAGATCGTATTGAAGCAGTCACGCACGAACTGAAATATCGTAAGAGAAGCAATGCGCACACAGCTGGAAGAATCCCTTTAATGGCTTCGGCTAACAAAGAAAATTTTCCAGTGGGTTTTGGAACTTGGGCTACTGAAACACTAAAACCTCAGAAAAGTGTTCACTTCTTTTTCGCGAAAAGGCCCCTTCCCCTACTATCATGATTGGGTCGACCAGGCCAGATCATGAGTGAATAGAAAATAGAAAACGTACATAGCTGTTCCAGCCGAAATACTTGGAATAATTCTACCACTTCTACTAGGAGTAGCCTTTTTAGTGCTAGCTGAACGTAAAGTAATGGCTTTTGTGCAACGTCGAAAGGGTCCTGATGTAGTGGGATCGTTCGGATTGTTACAACCTCTAGCAGATGGTTCGAAATTGATTCTAAAAGAACCTATTTCACCAAGTAGTGCGAATTTCTCCCTTTTTAGAATGGCTCCAGTGGCTACATTTATGTTAAGTCTGGTAGCTCGGGCCGTTGTACCTTTTGATTATGGTATGGTATTGTCAGATCTGAACATAGGACTACTTTATTTGTTTGCCATATCTTCGCTAGGTGTTTATGGAATTATTATAGCAGGTCGGTCTAGTAATTAGGGGGCGGCTGTTCGGTCGCCTATGATACTAGGACCAATAGGTAAAAAATGGGTTTGTGCCGCAGGTGTTGAACGATCTACTCTACACAGGTGTGGGCTTACAGGGCTAGGGCTCATAAAGCCTTTCTTTCATTCATCAATAGGGCCCTGGTCGGTCACTTTTCCGGGCCGGGATCGATAAGTGGAAGTCATAAAAAAAAGAGATGTTTCTCTTCGCACCTCAGATCAAGAGGAAGGGTAGCTTGCCTGGCCTATATAGAATAAAAATATATATATATTCGCTGTCTTTTAACCGGCTGTTCTTCTTTGTCAACGCTACTAAGGACCTATAGGTTCGCCTACTTTACTTATGAGAAAATGAGAATGGGTTATTCAAAAAGGAAAAGGCGCTACTTAGCCCTACATTATTAGTAGAAGTAAGCGGCTGAGTTAGCCTAGCCTAACCTACATTAGTAGGGCTAAGTAAGGTATAGTGGGCGAGCGAGTTAGCGAAGACGCTTAGGCTAATAGATAAGAGAGCGTCGGTGCGTAGCCTTCATTATACTACGCTACGCAAAGGTTACGAAGTAACTTAGCTCGACGTTAGGAGAGTCAAGGGGGAACGCCATACCTACATAGAAGAACCGCTGTTCGCTGACTTTATAAGGTCTAACCTTTCGCTCCCCTACTGAAAAGGGGCAAAGCCGCTTCGCACCACTGATAGACTACTTAAGATTAAAAAGGCCCTACTTAGTTGACTGACAATGACAAAGGCTTGCGAAACTAAGTAGGGCCTTAGGCCCCCTGCGAATCCGTAAATCTTAGGAGCATGCCGCAACAAAAGGATGGTCCCCTATGCATTTCTTTTTTTTTTTAGGTAAAAAAGGTATCCCCCATCATGGTGAACCTCTCCTTGTGATCGGGATGAGGTAAATGCCTCCCAGCCGGGGGGCGGATCGAATCGGAGTTTCCTTAGGTAGCCACCGACCTACAGTTATCCTTAAACTTCCGTGCTTGGTGGAGAAGAAGCGAACAAAGGTACGCTCGCTTGCTGTCTTGTTCTCTGCCGTAAATTGGGATCGCTCGCCAGCTAGGTCAGATTGGAGCAAGATTGTATGAGAACTTATTACCCATCTTCGGGGACAAGGGGCGGAACGACCTCTCGATCTACTTACTGCAGCCCAGGAAGAAAAACGTCGTCTAGGCGTTCCCTGTTGCTTCGATCCCCCCTACGCCTAGGACGTTGTCTGGGCCAAGAGCCATAGTTATTTGCTGTTTCCATTTGGTTGTTTTTTTTTATCATTGTTGATACCGGCAAGACCCAGCCAGATGATGTCTGCTGGTTGGTAGTGAGAGGACTCTTAGTACCCGCATACCCAAAAGGGGGCGCTGGTTAAAAAACAATCATTTTCTTTCTTTCTCTCTCTTAGCAGCGGGAAAGGAGTCTATCTATCTGCCTAGCTTGGGTAGATTTCCCCAACGCAATCCAAAGAAATTCCACGAATCCCTTGGTGGATAAGTCCGACGACTCAGCAGCAGTGCGGAATTTTTTTTTCGTCCGGTGGATCTGATCTATAGTTAGGGGAAATACATACCAAAAGGTTCGAAGAAGGAACGCGTATAGATATAACCAACCCCCCTTCTTTATAACCTATTCACATTAGTGAAGCGTCTGCCTGTTTTTTTGTGAGTCCCGGTAGAACGACTCCCAGAATTGACTACTCAAGTCAACTCGTTTTCAAGCTTTTACTTTACATCAGGGTAAAGTAAAGAGCGGCGGGATAGGGATAGGCATTAGGGGATTGGAGAGTGCCCAACCATCTAGTTTATCCACTATTAAGTCGAGCTACTTCGTTCTTATCCCTTGTACCAGTATTCGTACCTGTAGTTGAATTTTCCCCCCCGGGCCTTTATTTATATATGGTTAAGGTCGTAACGTAAAAACGCCTACAGACCCTTGGGGCTTAGCTTTCCAACGCAAGAGAACTTGCTGCTTGCGAGTGCTTCCTCTTTTGAGGAGAATGATTATAGTAGATCTATAAATTGCAATAAAAAAGAAGTCAATCTATATTGGCTGTAAGGGACTCCCAAGAGCAGCCGGGGAAGCCAGAAAGCTTTTAAAATGCCTGGACGGGAAACTGGCAACTATTATGGCCTATCCAACTACATGGAAGCTTTATACCACCGGCTCGACTGTCTCCCCGTGCACTTCCACTCATGGGGTTTTTACCAGTTTTTTAGATTAAGACTTAATAGGCTACAAGTAAATACTCGCTGCTACTATAAAGATTACCCTCTGTTACGGGAATGCCTACTCAATCAGGGAAAAGGGGAAAAAGAAAAACGGATGTAACTGCAGCCCCAATTTCAACGGGTACTCTAGATGATTAGAAGGACTCCAATTGGATGGGATTGGCTAGAACCGAACTCTCAATGGCTTACGGATCTATTTATTTTATTTATATCTTTAAAAGCTGAGGCGTGAACAGGAGCTGAAACACGTTCAAGCTCAAAGCTACGGGTTATGTCATACTTTTTTATCTTTTTTTATACTAAAAAGTGACTGGCTTTCCCGGGGTTCTTCCTACTTGCTAGCTACAAAAGCACTTGCTAACTGACTGCTTGCTTAAAGACAGCAATTGCACCCTCCCCCTTCATCCAAGATGGGCACCTGCACTGCTTGCTTACTAGCTTGAGCCGGGAAAAGCCAATCCTTCGAAGAAAGGAAGTGGTTTCAAGATGTTTTGCAGCAACAGTTCGATAGTAGGGGCCCAGATTTCCGTTCCCATTCCTAAGGGGAAGGACCCCCAGCCGCATCTAAAAGGCAAGAGGCCTTGGCTCTAGCCCCGGGAAAAACCTACACCGTAGACGCAATCCGTGGCTTATCACCTGCCCGCTCTGTGAAGAGATTAGGGATTTTCTGGACAGGCGAATCAAGCTTCGTGAATGAGACGAGGATTGGTAGGAGTAAACACTTGGGCTTCCCCTTACTGAGGCAATCGATGTCTAATGCGGGCAGGCTTTCTCGGGGATTTCGAAGGTAGGTTGCGAAATAGGTCCTTTGACATCCCGCCCCACGCCACTTTTCTGGTAGGCTGGCTGTCAAGACTTGGTGTCGTCTTTCGTGGACGTTCTGCTCCAGCCCAAATCAGCATGCCCGTCCGGCGTTAAAGGGCTTTTTTTAGGGGAAAAAGAAAGGGGAGCATTGGCTTTATTTCTTTGCTGTAGGCCTAGTAGTAGCTAAGTTGGCATGCGAGAATTAGGTAACTACTCTTCTTCTTCCTCCTAAGGAAGCTAAGGATCCGTAACTAAGAGATGGAAGCCAAGGAAAGGTCGTAGGCAAGGCCAGAGGGTAGGGTCTGCTTTTTAAGGCCTTAAAGCCAGAAGTTAGGGAATAGAATGTCCGACCTAACGGGATAAGAATGGAAAGTGAGCAATAAGCGGTAAGGAGACTCTACTTCTTTCCTTGGCTTTAGGAGGGGTAAGGGATTAAATAACAGAACCCTTGAGTAACCCCCCTAAAGGCCTTTAACTCATCTCTCCTCTGCTTCCGGGGCTTCATTTCTCAACGGAAGAACCACCTTATCCTTGTTCTCTTCGTTAATGAGCGAAGGAGCCCTTGGAAAGGGCCTCGAGCGGGCTAAGCAGCTATCCTGCGTTCCAGTTCCTAAGGCACGTTTAATGCGATTTCTAGCCTGTTTGCCTTTCCCTTTCCCAATGTATGTTTCCCTATCAGTGTAGGCAAACACGCGTTCTCCAATCTATAAATAGTATAAGTCTTTGTTGTTGGCCTTTGTCTTCGCGTAACCCCTCCTAAGGCAGCTCTAGTAGCTGTTATTCCTCTTCCGAGATATATGAATAACCTCGCCGAAGGACATTGAAGTAGTATTGATTTCCTTTGCAACTTAGCTAATCTACTTTTCCACTACGGAAAGTGTGAAAAGTCTGCTTTTTCAACTCGAGAGGAAGAATATAAGCTTTTACACAACTAACTTAGCTCCTGGGCCTCCCCTTCGGGGAGGGAGTTCCTTGTCGCCGTGTCTTAGTTGTTAGATAAGGGAAGTTGCCCGGGCATAAAAGATAAGGAAAGCAGAGTAGTTAGCAGCGACTTTGGTTTGCCTTCGTTCCTTGGCTTCCCTTCGGCATTTAATTTAAAGAGTGGAGTTATTCCCCTTCCTTAGGTAGCCGGGAATAGGATTTTAAATACATTCCCTCGATCTTTCACTCGTCTAATAACCGACCTTTATAGTGGGGTAGCCCCACTCTACTAAAGGTTAGGAAAAGCACTACCTAAGGTAGTAAATCCGAAAAAGAACTGGTCACATAAAGTAGTGAAAGAAAGCCAGTAATAGGGGTATTTTCCTACCCTTAGGCTAGTTAAGCAGCGTCTTAACTGATCTAACACCCGCAAGATAAATAAGAAAGAAAGGTTTACTTACGGCTAGGAGTCTTCTCCTCTACTCTCTACTGATTAGCCGACCACTGCACAATATGTGACTTGGGTACCTGGCTCGTCAGCTACTACGTTCTCTTTAGCTTAGTCCTAGATCGAAAGAAAACAACAACCAATGTGACAATAGCTAAGGCAGGAGTCGAACCTGCGATTGATCTTTCCAGACGAGATTGACCAATTCTTACCTACTAAGCTCAGCTGCCATCAAACCTCTCCGGGGCCGGAATGCGGTAGGTTCTTCAAGCCCCGCGATCGATTATCGAGATTCATGGGCCGTCTCGCGAAGATCTTCGACCCGAACCCTCGCTATCGCAAGAATATAGCGATCGAAGAGCTATCGCTCAGCTGCTTCGCGTATTACGAAAGCCGCCGTATTGCCCGAAGGGGCATGCTGCAAGAGCGTGGGTGAGTGCTAAGCGTTAGGACGCGTGCCCGAAGGGCAGCGGCAGCAGTGTGGTTCCAGGTCAGGTTCCGTCGCTAGATTGAGATCCGCAGGGTGTCGGGGACTTCGACTGCCTTGTATCGGGTGAAGAGAAGGGGGTGGTAGGCTTAGTAGGGCTCGAACCTACAATATAACCGTTATGAGCGGTACGTTTCAACCAATTAAACTATAAGCCCTTACGGATTTCTACATGCAATTCGCTAACTTTGAGAGGAGCGGACGGAAAGAGGGGGCCTTTGCTCTATCCGCTTCTTCCTCCTCTTATAAAAAGGGGAATGAACAATTGGAAAATAAAGAATAAAATTTGTTTTTATAGATAGATATTTTTATATATCTATTATAAAAATAAATAAATAAAGCAAGCGGCCCTTTCGCGACTCAAACGGGCGGGGGCTCCCTATTTGCTTGCAATGCCCCGGCCGTTCACCTTTAGTTAGAAGTAGAGGGTGTCGTTTTTTCCCCACTTCAAAAGTACATAAGGAGTGAGAAAGAAAAACTTGGTTACTGGAACCGAAGGTTAGGCCGACTACTTGAGTATAGCTACACCAAAAAAAGTATATTCCTACCCCTTTCCCTTTCTGTCAATGTTGCCAATTCCCATAATATGAATCCTCGTGCATACAGTTGCCCAACTACTTTCTTCCTCCGACTTCTTTAGCCACTTCCGCATCTGTACTATTCGGGAAAGCCTCGCTTATTCAAAGGGCTGATTATTTATAACCCTTTTTCTCATAAGTAAGAAAGCGTTGGTAGGAGCGGCGGGATGATGATGAGTATATAAATCAATAAAGACCAAAAATCAAAAATGGCAAGAGATATTTTATATCGATGGAGGAAATAACGATGTGGAAAACAGGGCAGGGATTCTCTACAAAATGACACTGTAGACCAATTTAAATTGAAAGGGATGTAGCTTGGTATCGCCTTTGTTTTGGAAAATGTAACGGGTTCCAATCCTGTCATCCCTACCTATTACTTCTCCTCTGGGCAGTAACGAGGGATCCATTGAGATCGATTCCAATTGGACATACATAATATTTCATTTTTTGATACTATATGCATGTATTTGGGATAAAAAAAGAATCCTTTTTTTTCGTATCTACTGTGATAAGAAAGCGCTCTTAGTTCAGTTCGGTAGAACGTGGGTCTCCAAAACCCGATGTCGTAGGTTCAAATCCTACAGAGCGTGATTCCTTTTTTTATGGTTCCTAACTGGAGTTTTTTTTTATTTTTCTTACATTCCACGTTCCCGAAATGTTCAACTCTAAAAGCAAAAGAGATTCGATGACTCTAGTTGCAGGAACCCTTGGAACCCTACCTTAAAAGGTATATTAGTAGTAGTTATTCGGGGGCTTATCTACCCCCTTAGGATGACGACTCTCAGGAGAGAACCAATCCAATTGCCTCGACAACGAGATGTAAGCCAGGAGCCCCAACATGTTCCTCAACATGAGCTGCAGGACTATATCTGCTTAAAGCGAATCAGCAGTTAGGGGCTTACACTAAGTACCTATTGAGCCCTCACACGAGAATATACTTTTAAAATAGGGGCTTTACGCCGCTGCTAGCCTTTTAAATCCTTAGTAGATGGGAAAGCTTGGCAAACTACTATTACTCCATACGATCAGCTTATGCGGCTACTCGTTGATCTAACACCCAAACTAACCTCCCAAATGCCTTGACTGGAATGCTTGACTTGAATACGGATATGGATTATAGAGGGTAGACTTTATCGGAGTCACTGAACAGGGGAAAGGCGCCTCAATAGAGGCCCCGAGACAAGAAACAGGAATGCTAATAAACTCCTGAGATACGAGGGTAGAACAAATTTGTAAATGCTGTGACAAGCCCGAATGGATTTCCGTGAGACACAGCACTATTGTCAACGATTGGGGTCCGAGATGGAATCCAGGTGTTGGGTGTCACGGGACTGGGAAGCGGCTTCTAACAGATGTTGGACGAGGCCCAGCCCAGTGTTCATTGTATAGGTTAAGTCAAGGCTAATGGGGCAGCTGCGGAACCGGGGCCCTTTCAAGTCTTTCAAGAAGTGGGGCAGCAGCCAAAGCCCAAGAGTAGGGGCAGGAACCAATTCCAAGAATGGTACATCAGCCCATTCCACGACCGTGGCATCAACCATTCAACGAGTAACCATTTCAAGCCGGCAAGGTGATGAGGGGGAGAGAGTTGCCTCGAAGCCGGCCATTATGATTCGACCGAACGTTTAGAAGAGAAGAGAAGAGAAGAGAAGAGAAGAGAAGAGAAGAGAAGAGAAGAGAAGAGAAGAGAAGAGAAGAGAAGAGAAGAGAAGAGAAGAAAAGTAGTACGTTTGGTTGCTGAAAGGAAGTGAATAGAAGGAAAGCTTTACCTAAGTAGGCGGGGAACTCTATATTATCTTATGAAAAGTAGGCCTTTGTAACGAAGGATGAAAGGGATTTACTGAATCTTGACTTTCATGTCCTACCCAAATGTCCTGCCTTCTTTTCCTCTCTTTCTTCCTCTTCCTTCTAACCAGGAGACAGCTAAGACAGCGAGTACGACTCCAGCATTGGTTGAACCAGAAGTGAACTTTTCTCGTTCTTTAGCTACTAAGAAAGGAAGAGCCTCTCACTACTCCTAAGAAACGGGGTGGTTTAGCTAGCCGGGTGTTATGTTATCAGACTGAGTGCCTTATCGCCTATGCCTTTCAAGAAGTAGAGTGGCAGGTCGGTGTTACTACTGTTAAGCCCTCGCTTATAGGTGAGAAGAATTCTTTAATCCAGTCCATAATATGGAGTAGAGTGAAAGGATATACGCGCTCCTCCGGACCTCCACTCGTGTTAGAAGTGAACCATCTTTTGTTAAAGGAAAGCCCGCTCCCAAAGGTCACTCGCTTAAAATAAGGGGTTGAGTTATAAAATCCCGGGAATCAGAGAAAAATACGGAAAAAAAGAGGAAGCAAGCGCCAGTTGCTATGTTATATCTGCTGCCGGAGCAGCACTAGGAGTCTGCCTCCATATCTTTTCTTTTAGATATTCAGTGTCGAGATATCCCTATTTAGATATAAATTTATTTTTTAATAGCATCGAACCCACGGGCTACAGCCATATACGCTATCTTTCGGAGAAAGAGAAAGCCCATATCCCCTGTTCACCTATAGGATAACTAAGCAAAGGCTAAACCAGTCAATCAGATACGGCCGGGAAATTTTTGCATTCGCTAGCTACAGGACAGCTCAAGCCCGTAACAACACTTATTGACCGCGCTGCACGCGCTTTGTTGCCCTTGCACCGAAGCCTAGTGCTACAGTTGGCACTTATACCGCCACTCATGAGACTATAATCATAGCATCACGAGCTCCTCTTCTATAAGGTAAAGTTAAGGCTTAGTCCTAAGCTCTTATTCCAAATAAAGAAAGTCAACTAAACCAGACACATTATATCCGCTTACTTACTTATGAGAAAAAGGGTTATAAATAATCAGCCCTTTGAATAAGCGAGGCTTTCCCGATGGAAATATTTTCATGCGAGAGAGATCCCAATTCTGTGTATCCGGTTAAGCAAGCCCTGCCGCCAGCTTCCACCCAGACAAAAAACAAACGTGAGCGCCTAGCGCGAAAGGTTGCTTTACTAATAAATAAGGCGCGTTAGCGCTTTTGTTTTCCAATAAGGGGCGGAGCTTGAAAAAGCGAAGCGAGCCTAGAGTAGCAGCCTATTAAGTTTTTCAGGCCCCTTTACTTTCCATTCTATTAGTAAAGCGCTAGCGCCCCTATAGAGTCAGGTTCTTCTCCTATCAATGAAACCGAAAGAAAGACAAAAACCCAGTTTCGTATAGATCGAGACTTGTAGCTTGATTCTTTACTCATTCCATATTGGTAAGAATTGCAGGAAATCGTTCGATAACACTTCTTCCTATTTTTATCAATGATATCCGACGATCAAGACAATTCCCGTGAAACTCTTTCATTTCATAGAAGTTAATTCTTATTCTTACGAAGCAAATAGCATTTCCTATTGATTTGTCCCCTTGACTGGACCTATTCTTATTTAAAATTTTCCGTCGCTACGCTGTTCCCAAGGACTAGCAGAATCGAAATAGCGAAATTCTTGGGTCACCTCAATGGGTTCAGAAACCACACGTTTCTCTGGATCATCATAGCGTACTTCCACATATCCACTCAGAGGAAGGTCTTTTCGTAATGGATGACCCTCGAAACCATAATCAGTTGATATACGGCGTAGATCCGGATGATTGATGGAAGAAACACCAAACATATCCCAAACTTCTCGCTCCCACCGGCCGGCTGATGGAAATGGGCTTACTACCGGGGATATTCGTGTTACTTCGTCTGCACTGGTTTGTACACGAATGCGTGAGTTATACCGAGTACTCAGTAAATTATAGACCACTTCAAATCTTCGTTTTCGAGAGGGATGATCAACTCCGCAAATATCGATCGAAACTTGAACCCTTGTATAGGTATGCAATTTTAGAAAGCACAACAATGGAAATGGGTAGTCCGTATTAGTCTCAGGTCTATTCCCATGTTCCGATCTTTCCATTTTTTTTACCCATTTTTGGGGTAAAGTCTCCCAACTATATTTGAAAATGGATTTGTTATCCATAAAGATAAAGAAAGCTTTCTTGTAGTTCCGCTTCTTGCTCTCAAAATGAAGAAAGACTTTTCGGAAATCGCCGGTTGGAAAAACCAAGAAAGAAAGGGGAGTCTTTAGGCATTGCTTGGGAGCTGGTAGTTGGCTTTCAGAGTAAAAGACAAGGAATTCAGGTATCAGAGTCGGGGCGCAGTGCCCGGTCTCATTCTTTATGTAATTTCCTTTTTTATTTACGGAGAGCGTTCGTAACAATAAGTGCGGTGAGCGAGAAGCTTTCTTTCTTTGAGTAAATAAATGGGACTATTCCTTAATTCACCCCGTGGGGGGCGGGATGCTAAGACCTAGAACTAGGCGAGCCTATTTAAATTGGTCATCTCCCACGGTAACTAATCTAAGCGCCGTAAGCACATTTTTTCTTTCTTTTTAGATTGATTGAGTGCATTAGGTGAGGGCTTCCGCTAAGGGTATGGGTCTTTCGTCGAGTGAGAAATGTCGAAGTCGCCCCCGGAAAGGGTTGTTCATTACGATTGACTCCTAAGATAGAGCTAAGGCGGGGAAACAAGTCTGCCTTTTAAGAGGCTCCCTAATTTGCCTTAGTGTTGTCTTTATGAGCCTCTTGAAAAGCAGGAAACAAAGTCTTCCAAATGCAACGACTCCGGAAACAAAGCCGAAGGTTACGACCAACAAGTTGCTTCGCACCTACTCCTTGATTTGAAGTTGTCGCTCTCCTAGGAATCCCCGGTGGATAGGCATATAGCTCCTTTTCTGAATCGTTATGCCATCGAAGGCCCCTTACCATCGGACTCATTGAATCGTAGCTAAAGCCCATCCCTGGTCAATAGATCTAGTGGCGGCAGCCTCGCTCAACAAGCTCTCTCGTCTTTCACTGCTAGGTCAGCTAGCCTATTTCGTAGTTGCGGGTGGGAAGGTTAAATACAGCCTTCGATCCGTTGATCCGGCTCAACCCATGACGAGCCATCAGGTATAAGGTTATCTTCAACTCCCATCATTGAAAAAATTATCTTTGGTAAGGTTGCCGCCCTCTCCTGTGTTAAGCCTTCCGCTCTTACTAAGAATGAAGTACCATCCAAGCCACCCTGCCAAAGGAAGGGGAGTATCCGTCAAAGCATAATGCTTTCTAGATATCTCTTCTTTCGCTAGCGACATAAGTCTCCACACGAGGCCAAATCGCACGAGATCTTCATCTCTCTCAGTAACGTTCCGCGTAGAAGTGCACACGGGAGCACGAAAGAACGACTCTTGGGTTACCCCATTTAGGGGGGGTTGATGAGAAAGACGAAGAGAATGCGCTAGTGATGCAAGGATTTGTATCACGAGTTAGGCTGCTAGCCGTAGGGAAGTATAGCTGCTATGGCATGTAACTCCTTCTTCCCCTCCAGTTGCTATAAACGAGGGATGCAATGTCTTGTATCCCGAGTGGGGGAGCTAAGAGATCGATCTAGCTAAGGTTTTACAAAAGAGATAGAAGGTTAGGAATAGAAGGTTGGGGAGTAAGTAACACTTTCAGTAAAGAACACAGTCTTTCTTCCTTATCTTATTACTGGGAATAAAGAAGAAAGGAAGGTATGGGACTAACAACCCTATGGGAGATTGAACTCTAATTCTTCCTGCAGCTAGAGTTAAGATCCACCGCTTTCATCTCAGGAAGGCGTATATCCGGAAGTAGGGTTTTTGAACTTGTCCGGGGTTGGCGGGAAGGTATGATTAACAACAGATATAAAGGCTTAAAAGCGCCTACTCATCATTACTCTATCATAGCCTCAAATGCTTCTTTCCTTTTGCCTCGTAAGCTGCGCATATAGCCTCTGAGAATGGTAAAATAAAAGTATCCGCCCCTAGAATGAAGAGGGCTTGGAAGCCTCATTTCCCTCTTCTCCTCCTCTTATTAGTGATGCCAGGCTGGTGACCGCCACTAGTGGATCGTGCTCTTGCCCTTGCTGTCTTCGGTGCGTAGTGACTTGACTTCTTTTCGCGGGGAAGTCCCTTACATAGAGAGCTAACAACAGGCAATAACCAGAGGACAAAAGCGTACGTGCTTCCTTCTTTCAATGCCTATCAAAAAAAGATTTTTTAGTATGATGGACCTTGTAAGGTATCTTCTTCCTTTGAAGGGGAATTCGCGATATAAGAAATTGTCTCGGCAGTGAACGAGGAGATTGAGTGAAAATCAAAAGCCTGAGTCACGGACTCAGTATAGGGATAGAGGGATGAATGACCTGGCATGTTTCACCTGAGGTTGCTAATCCTTATGATACTTTCGATGTCACTAGTTCCATTGTATGCATGATTGGAACATGCATCTCAAATATTACATACGCTATTTTTGATGTAAGCCCCAGCAAGGGCAAGAGTCAAACTCCTAATGCAACAAGTAACCTAACAAGTCAACCAATTCCTCATCTTCCGATAGTGGAAAGAAAGTAGATCCACTCTTCCCAAGCTCCGCCGCTGTTCGTTCCTTCGGCAAAGCCCTCTTTCTGATCTTACCTAGGCAAAGACTACTCACAACGGGTTCACCACCCCCCTAGGCATACTTTGTTACTTCGGCTGATAGAGCCTAGCATATCGCCTGTTATAATAGTTCGATAGCTAGGATCCCTACTCTAATCCCAAGCCCGGCACAGGGCCTACTTATCCCTATTCTCTTAAAGAATCCTACCAGCTTCACTTGAAGCTACTTCTTCTTTGGCTAGAGGTACTTTAGATCAACCTGAGGAGAAAGGCTTTTCTATCAGCTCATTAGGAAGAGAAGCCTTGGAATCAGTATCGTTTCATTCATTGCCATAACCGCTTTCAGAGGTTCTAACAAAAGTGGAGAAAAGGTAATCGAGAGTTCGACAGATCCGTGCATTTAATGCTTCCTGCTTAGCAACTATTGGAATCGACACCAACCTTTCAGCAACTGTCGAAGTAAAAAGATGCTTCGATTGGGCCTTTCGGTAGGAGATAGCCGGAGGGTTTGCCGGTGTGTCCGTAAGAGGTTTTACGCTGGGTGAGCTCCCGTGGCGCTTACTTCATAGCAACCACGGGGTAGTCGACCTTTAGCAGACTCTTTCCCTACTGTAACAACCCGCTTTCCACTCGTGACACTTCCTACGCGTCCCTCGATCAGCAGATGAGTTCACTTCCCCATCTCCAGGGAAGACTTTGCTTAGGAGCCCACCTCTGGCTTTTCCATAAGTGCTTTAACAAAGCAGAACGTGAAAGGCTTAGACCTATCTGTGCATGAAGAGTATAAGACGGCGTTAGCCGATAAGACATCTAAGTGACTATCATCCCTGCCTCACGTATTTCGTACTATTTCCCAGTCTTTTAGAAGTCTTATTTACTGTGTGGCATTTCTGTATGATTGGAGATAGCGGTTTCGAGCTTGTTTAATTCCTAATGCATTGGCAAACTCGAAAGAGAGTGAGTGAACTATTTCGGTCGGTTGGTCTCCAAGTAGACGGGAGTGTAACCTTCCTTTCTTTCTCAAAGGGTGTTATGCTCATCCGTCTTCTCTTACCTAGGCACTTATAATAAAAGGCATAAATTGCAAAGTATAAAGCCCGTTAGAGGCCCTCGATTTGCAATCATCAATCTATGTCCGCGAACACGAGTTTACGATAGAGAAAGATGGGGGCTGACAGCGCCCAGTGATAGATCGATACGAGGAGAAGCCAGAACTCTGAGCCCCTTCCACTAACTAAAAAGACCTTCGCTTGATTCAAGGACTGGGGCCGAGAGGGAATCCAGATGTTGGAGTTCCTGCATCGGTGCAGTTGGGGTTCCTGTTCTTGCTGTAGCTGGGATGTAAGCCTTTATGAATTCATTTCCTTAATTAACGAGGATTTGTTACGTTGTCTCCAATCGAAGAAAGTAAGCTTGTGCCTAATTTGAATAGGAAGACAGCTTTCCGCGTAGAAGCAGGACAGAAAAGTTTGCCTGAGGTTACCTCGGTGACTCAGATCGGAAAGAGAGAGTTCTCTTGACTCAGGCTAATAGAATATAAAAAAGCCTGCGGGGTCTGTTGTTACAGTCAACCGGAGATTAGAGTTACATAGTGCCCTAGTACGCCTTTCAGGTCTCTTGACTCACTGAATCTGTACCTTTCGTAGGAGTCAGCCGGAAAGTTAGGTTTACCGGATGGTGCATTTAATGCTTCTTTCTTAGCAACTGATGGAACATAGGCGGAGTACCTCTTTAACAAGAAGATGCAAAGGTAGGGATATCAACGCATTAGGAGGGTCAGAGGTTAGATGAGAAAGGTACTCGGTAAAGACAGTTAGCCATCGTGAAAGACTTGAATGACTTCTCCTCGTTCACTCTCTAACTATATTTAAGGGGGCAGAACAAAGGGAGTCCCATAATAGGAGGCAAAGCCAACCTTTTACTTATAGGCGGATACCGGGTATTTTACCATTCTAAGAGGCTACTAAACCTGTCTTCTTCTCTCCCGCGCTTAGGGATGTAACCATAGCCCACCTCTTAGATGAGCTACTGATGCCCTATAATATAAGTAGTATCACGAAGTGAGGACTAAGCATTGGTTTGGACAGTAGTTGATAGGTTTGCTTTAGTTGTTCCTGTAGCAAAGGAAAGCAAGTCTTAGTCTGTCTTTCTTTCACTACTTGATGGCTAACTGTCTTTACTGACTGTCTTCTCTTCTGGTAGCGTATCGGTTTCCTAAAAGCAGCTACTTAATAGCCTTTAAATAGGTAGGGCTCTTGTAGCTATTAGGTTTCCTGTCTTATACTATAGCATCTGGTAGCTAAGAGGAAGTCCATCTAGTAAGCAGTTAGCTGAGAGTCTTAGGACGAAAGGTACATTTCGGCTTATATAGGGGATACGGTTTTGAATCCACTTATGGGAAATGATACGTCCAAGGTTAAGAGGTCTTAGCTGCTTATCCGGTTTTAGCGGAAGAGGAGCTCTTTTCAATAACCGCAGCTACCGAATCCCTTGTTATCGGTAGGTCTTCTAATTAGGAATTCCAGGCTAAATATAAATTTATTTAGGATCCTCACCCGGCGAAGAGAAAGCAAGAGAGCTGACATTTCAACTAGCAGCCATTGAAAGAAAACAAAAGGAAGGAACTGTAGGGCTTAGGGTAGCTTCCGCCTCAAAGGTAGCGAAGAGGGGAGAGCCCTTCTTTTACATTTGATTGAGAGAGAGGAAACCTTATTAATAGGAGTGGCCAACCAAGCCCCAGGTGCGTAGCCTTCCTTGAAGTCTGGTTAAGCTCTTCCTTTTATTTTTCAACATTTCAGATGGGGACGGAAGACGTACACATTTCTGGTGTGCTCGCTGGTTGAGTCAGCCGATTCTCAATCATCTTGGCTTATCAAATCTGGAGCTGAACCTTCAAGCATTGGTTAACAATGTTATTAAGGATCAAAAATGGTGTCTTCCATCACTTTAAAATTATGGTTTTCCAGCCATTGCTACTAATATTAATAATCTTATCTTGCCTCTCCATCCTGCTGAAGATACGCTTGCTTGGGAATTTTATAGAGATGGAAATTTTTCTTTCTCCTTTGAATTACTAAAATATATCCTATGAATTTCATTTTGCACCGGAAACTCTTCTAGGAGAAGTGCGAATTCGTTCCGTTCGGGTATTGATCGGTCTTGGTTTGACATGGTTTACGCGTTACTGGTTCCCGGAAGAGTTAATATCTCCATTAGCTAAACCCTTTCTTACCCTGCCTTTGGACTCGTATTTTGTTCGTACACAATTAACGGAGGCCTTCCCGACATATATTGCTTCGTCTTCAATAGCATGCTCTTACTTCGTCTTTCCCTTAATAAGTCATCAAATTTGGTGCTTTTTGATCCCCAGTTGCTATGGGGAACAAAGGACGAAATACAATCGATTCCTCCATTTAAGTGGTTCTCGCTTCTCCTTGTTCCTGTTCCTAACTCCTCCACGGGTAGTTCCCAATGTTTGGCACTTTCCATACTTAGTGGGTGCAACATCAACAAATTCGCTCATGATCAAGTTACAACCTAAGATCTATGACTATATTATGTTAACTGTTCGTATTTCGTTCATTCCATCGGTATGCTCCCAGGTACCTGTAATTGTGATCCGTTTGCCAGAACCAAGGGGTCTTTCCGTGGAAAGCTTCGCGAACAATCGTCGTTTTTTGGTGGTTTTTCCGCTTCTCACAGCTGCTCTTTCCACACCTCCCGATATCTGGTGCCAAATCGTCGCCCGTTTCCTTATTTCTTATATAATAGAGTTGGCTATCTCTGTGGCATCGATTGTACAAGTTCGTGAAGAGGGATGGACGAATGGAATGAGGGAGAGCGGACCAATCTTCCGTACCGCCCCCCTTACTCTCTCTATTTAAAAGCCTGCGGGAAGCGCGAAGAGCTAAGCCACTAATGTCGTGGCGAAGGTTATACCTCAGAAAGTCAGCGAAGCTAAGGTTTCGTATGTGTTATATCCTTTCGATCGAGCGACAACTTCTAAGGAAGGCCTTCATTCCCCTTTGAAAGAAGTTAAATAAAAAAGCGCTAGGGAAACCCCAATGGAGAGAGATAAAGTTGCAGAAGTGCTTCTAGATCTCATGGAATAAGGCAGAATTTTTAACTTTCCATCTCTTACTGTAAAAGATCCCACATATGGGAATAACCTGCCCGAGGCGGTATATTGGATTAACAAAGAAAAAAGAAAGGTGGTATGCGAGTAACAAGCCTAATAGGATAGAAATGCGGTTCCTTAGCCATAGGTTTAAGGTTACATGCCGGAGATGGAAAGCCGGTCTATTGGTCTTCCTTGTGTAACCTACCCAACTATATAAGCTTTAGAGGGGGATGCTGTTCCTGTAGCCGTTGTTGTTCAAGTAGTTGATAGGTTTGCTTTAGTTGTTCCTAACAGATATGGAAGTTTCGTTTCTAAGGGTCAATTGATCCCTCATCTATAAGTGATTGGTGGAATTCGTCTTATAATAGACGTTTAGCAAGCCGGGTGTGGTACCATAGGATGGTTATAAGATCCGCTTGATATATAAGAAACTCTAGTAAGACGCTCAATAGGGTCAAAAGCCTGATTATTCTGTTTTCTGTGGAAGGTTTGATGGTACGGGCATATAGCCCCCCTTTTCACCAAGTAGCCGAAAAAAAAAAGAATTTTCCATCTTCTGGTCTTTGACATAAAGAAAAAAAAGCGGAAACCTAGTAATTTTCTATTTATGTATTAACTATTGAATTATTCCTCCCCAACTTGTTTTAATAGATCTAGGCGGTACTCTTCACCAAACGTTAGTAAGCCGGCCTACAACTCCCAGACCAACGCATTGGTCTTATCGTGGGCATAATGTTGATGGCACGTGGCTCGTCGGTTACTCGGAACACTTTAGCTTAGTCCTAGATCTATTGAAAACGACAGGTTTAAAGTCAAGTCAGGCTCTTTAGCGGATGCTGGTTTCGAACCAACCGTTGATCAGTCCCTTATGAGACAACCCGTCACCTAATGACGCTCTGTTTCTCTTATGAAATTTAAAGTCTTTAGAAGGCTTAATAAGGTAGCTTATCTGACTTAGGAATACGTGTCTTTCCCGTGTGATCAGTGGTTCCTCTAAGGGACATTAGTTACTGATGTTGGTGTTGTTGTTTGTTCCGGTTGCTATGAGCGAGTGTTACCTGGCTAGGGGGACGGGAAGTAAACCGCAGAAAGGGGAACTGCAAAGTCAACTACAATTCTAAAAAGCGTTCTTGTCGAGTAACGACCCCGTGGAAACCACTAATCGATCTATCCCGGGCGTCATGTACCTTACTTATGAGTTTCCGGGGGTGGAATAGGAAAGTCAAACACAAGAAGATCGGCTGACCTGCGCTTACCAGAGCTGCTTTCCCTGCTCACTGAGCTGCCTTACTTGCTTCTCTTATGTGACCTGGAGGAGATGGAAACGGAAATTCAACTGCTTCTTTGCCTCCGCCATACATAGTAGGTTACTAAGGCCTTGTCGAATGATTGGTTTTACTGGCCTTGACGCTACTGCTGCTGGGGGGCCTATCTGAACGTAGGGAATCCTCCCATTATTGATGGAAGGCGTCGGGCAAGTGCTCCGAAGCATCGGTTTCAGGCTGTTGGCGCGAGGGATGCCTGTTCCTTACCAATTATTTGAGTAGGGGAGCAACTATTAGTTTAGTAGGGAAGCCGATGTTGTTGCTGTAGTTGGAATAAATAAGGTAAGTGAAACACAGGAATATCCGATTCCACTAGTAGAGTTATAGGACTTATATAATATATAATAAAGTAGAGTTACTGAACTCGAGTTCGGTTCTTTTACTATTCTTCTTTCTTGAAATAACTGTTGATAATGATCAAGGGGAAGATGCGTCGGAAGGAAGTCACGCCATAAGCTGCTGCATTTTACTTTTTTGTTTTTCCGGGTAGGTGTGCTTGAAAGGTGCCGTTGCCTCCGAGCTTGTAGTTCCTGTGCCTCTTGTTTGCTTTTTACTATTCGGATAGAGGGGAAAAGGGCCTTCTGCCTTTCTAAAGGAGGAGCCGAAGGAGGATATCTCTTTCAAGTCATGATTGATTACTCCGGAAAACGGTAAACTTAATAAGAAGGTGTACGTGGAGCTCAATCCCCTATGATGAGTGGACTGGGAATGCCTATCCAGAGAAAGGGCGTAAGCTATTCTATCTGTGAAGTTAGTAGTGATCACTCATTCTAGAACCGGACATGGCATGGAACTTGAACGAAGAAGTGGGTGGGCGTAGCCCAATCATGAGTAGTTCTTCCCTTTGAGTTCTTCCTTTAATAACAGAAAAGGAACGATCTCGAGTCTATCTGTTTAGGATTGATCATTCATGGACAGGGACTCGGAAACATGAGATTGAATGAACCAAATCTACAGAGTCAGTACCATCACTCTTGGTACTAGCCCTAGCTACGCTCCCTCACTACTTGACTCTTAGTGCGCAAGTTTAGGAACAGGTGCCAAGCCACCAAGAACCTAATACTCTTCCCTCATAGCTTGCTACATGAACCGTTCGCTCTGTTCGAGCTCTCTCTTATCTCTGTACCCTCCCCCTCTCTTCACAAAACCTCTCCTTGACAAGGACTCCCCTTCAACAGAAGATAAGAATTGTGTGAAATACGGATTCATTGACACTGAAATCGAGAATAAAGCAAAAAGATTACCAATTGCGAGAGCGGAACTCGCTAATGTGATTGTAGCGTCGCCCGCACCTACAAGCTCCTTCCATATTGCCTAACTAAACAGTCACACACCTGGCATTCAAAGATAGATTCGATCGATCACTTTCTACAAGCATCCGTTTCGAAACCATGCATGTAGGCGCCTATTAACGATGCCGGTGCCGTACCACGTGGTTATACTCTATTCTTAGATTCCAGACGAAAAGAGGTCACTTTGACTCTTCCTGCCGAGACCCCCATTTCGAGAGCAAGAACAAGAGCTAAAACCGGCTATATCTGATCTTGCTTGATGCTGAGGAAGCTTTTAAGCTTTGAAGCTCTTTCTCGGTGCAAGAGCCTTAGACCAGTGAGCTATTCCGCTCTGCTCATGGAAAGACGTCTTGTTTTTACTTTACTGTGCGGGATATAGAAAGGGCCACGGGGAATAGAATCCGTTGGGCTCTCACCTTCGTCTACTGGGATCTCCACCATAAATATTGTAAATAAAGAATGGTGCGTGCGCGGAAATGCTTTGACTTTATATAAGCAATTTAGAGGATGCGGATGGATCCCGCCTCGAACTCTGTTCTTGCGTCCAATTTCGAGAAAGATATCGAGATTGCTATATGCTTCACACGTGAAAGTAAAAAATGGAACTAAAGGGGATGTGAGGAGGTGTCCTCAAGGATCTGGCTTTTGCCAGGCATGTTCCAGAGGATTCTACGGGCTTGTTTATCTAAAATACTCAACTCCGTACCAACTTCGGAGTCGCACTTCGTGATATCTACCACCACCGCCCTACCGGCCTTTCTTATCTTCCTTTTCTTACTAATGGATATCCACCAGGCCACCATCTGGCGACCCGATACGCTACAACATATGGAGGCGCTAAAAGCCTTCACTCATGCCGAGAGCCCTATCTTCATGAGATCACCTCCCAGCAGGATAAGACAAATGGAACCATAACTCATCCAAACTGAATAATATGGGTCGCGAAGTGAGGGCTTAAGGCTCCTGGTTCGAGAACCCGCCCCGTGAAAAAATCCCCTGCCCAGCCGACTTGTCAGAAGAAGTGGATGGCTCCAACGTCGAAACTCTGATGCTTTCTTTGCCGGTGTAGCTTTCTTTTTTCCAGTCTTAGTCTTGAAAGGAACCCGATCGTCGCTTAGCTGTCTTCTTAGACATGCAACCTTAGCTGTAGCATTAAGAAGCGAGTTGGAATGAGCTAGCCTGGTTATCCCTATCTTTGTAGTAGCCTAAATCGAATTTGTAGAGCAATAGGAAGGAAAAAGGCATAGGGCCGGAACAATAGGACATAGTCTAGGATCTAGGGTGACCCCCTCTCGTGATGAGACCGACTATTAAGAAAAGAAGTGGGCATCAGATTATTATCAGATTTGTAGGCGTTTGGCTTGCTAGAGGGGAAGGTTGGGAATAACTCCTCTAACGGGAGCTAAAAGGCATAACATCAGAGTAGAGAAATAAGCCTATGGTTTTAGCTGCATTCCGTGTAACCATAGCTGTTGGTTGAATGTCTAAAACATGAGCTACTGATCCCCCCCGTCGGCAAAGGAAGAATCAGACTAATTCGCTTCTAACCGCAGAAGAACAGCGCCATAAGACTAAAGACTACTGCGGTGTGACGATCGTAGAAACATTCCCATTGGCAGGGGCTCCCTCCTAAGGCAGTCTAACAGAAGTGGCTTACCTTGCGCCCTACCCTGCCTGTGATCCCAAGAAGTCATTTATTCTCCTAAGCCGGGCATTCTTACCACAGAGAAGGGATTCGATTTAAACCAAATAACGACGTAAAGCTCTATATACACAAGCAGCAGTTGGAGGATTCACGTTACCTAAAGTAGCCCTTCCGTATGATTCTATTTAAGAAGATAGATGAGTTAGTTACCGAGTAAAGGCGTTATCTAATATACCCATGAATCACTCGTTCATTCGAAAGAAAGAGGAACAAGAACAACAATAGCGTAGAATATAACAACTGCTTATTACCGAAAAGAAGAGAGCGATCACCCTAGCTACACTATCTTTAGCCTTGCTTTCCTCCCTTAGCAGCAGAGGGCTTGTTTGTTAGTGGGGGCGGGATAATTGACCCTTAGCTACAAACAACTGGAACTACTCTTACAGGAATGGAACTCGTATTCCCTCTCCCGAGTCCTTCTCCTACGGATCCTTTTAGTCGAGCATATTCTAACCTGTGTCTAGGTATCGCGAGAGAAGCGACTCAAGTGCAGATAAGAGAAAGAGGCGGCTCAATTTCCTTTCCTTATCCGCGTAAATGCCTTAGAAAGAAGAAGCCCAAAGCAGCGGCGTATCAAGGAAGCCGGATTAACGAACCGGAGGGAATGCACAATCAATGAGCTAATTCCACATCAAGACCTCTAGCGTGAATAAGGAATAGGCTTTTCAAGAGGAGTTCATTTTCCCGAACTGTACTACAAATAAGGAAGAGCAAGCCTTGCCATTCAAGAAGATGAGTTTATGTCAGCTCCAGAGGAAGAAGCGGGACAACTGCTAGAGCCGGTCAACAAGAGACAGCGGATCATCTCCCTCGTGCTCCGAAAGGAAGTTTATTAAGGAAGTCCCAAAGGGGAAGTCACCATTCGTGAATTCCTATATAAGTGATAGGACTCCTACTTCCCAGCCTTCGTGTTAGAAAGACCCTACTTCTCACCTACTTAGGGCAAAGAGGGGTTTTAATATCCCAACTTACGGGCTTGAAAGCATCTGACTTTCGCTATTCCCTCTGGCCTAAGGAGGATGTGATGCCTATATAAGGTAGCCCGATCATGGGTATATTCGTTATATCGAACAATCATACTCAAATGGGAACCTTCCATCGTACCCAACTTTTTTTTTTATATCGTTTTGTGCTGCCATTGAAGAGCTAAATAGGATCCCGGGTACCTTATCTTACTTGACGAGTGCTTTAAGGCGTTCAGAGTAGGGTTACAGGGCGCTCTAAGGAGGGGATTTGTAAAAAAGATTCCCAATTAATTAGTAGGGGAAGACCCTTCTTAAATTAAATAACTTAGCTCGAACGTCCAGAGTCAGATGCTTAACCCATGCCATCCCTTTCATCCTTCGAAAGTGTTATCCCATAATCTATCATTCTAAAAAATTCCCAAAAGGGCCCCCGGGCTTGACAAGTTCAGCAAAACCGTAGAGAAAGCGGGCTACACCTAGCTTAGCCTATCCAATATCCGATTCAAAAAGAGCTTGGATTGCTCCTTTTCCTCTCTCTGTATAAAGTAATCCCCAGTGTTGGGCAGAGCCCATTGTCAAAGGATCCTTTCGCTGGAATGCTTGCTTGAATCTAGCTACCCCCATATAAAGATAAAGGAATTTTTCACTCTATACGATATGGCTACAAACCGAATGAAGAAGTCGGAAGCAGTTCATCGCCTGTGGGAGCTTGCTGATAGTGAGGAAGCCATAATAGATCTATCGGATTTTCTATTTGTCTATCTGTCTGGTGAAGAGAGAATGGAAGATACTCTCCATAGGGCAAGCCCCCAACACCTCGTCGAGTCCAAAGCTCCAGCTCAAGCAGTTCAGTCCAAAAAAGAGATGTCCGCCTTCGTTCTCGCTCAAGCTAAAGCTCAGTCTGCTAGCTCAAGTCGCAAGTCAAGTAGTGGGGATCCAGTGACAGACAGAAAGGAGAGTTAGACTGGAATGCAAGAATGAATCTCAAAAAGGTCTGCTCCCGCAGTCAGGATTGCTACTTTGTAGGTTTCCAATAATAGGTATACGTAAAAATCTTATTTGGTTTACCCGGACTATACCCCTATTTATTCTACTCGTATCGTAGCATGAGACCCTCTCGGAAGTAGTTTAAGATATAAATCCGAAATCCCCGGAAAATTCTTTCTTCAACTCTATCTGTCAATGGGGGGATCCGATGACTGGATCGAGCGTTTTCCTTTCTCCTACTATTAGAGTGGGGTGGTTGGGCTCACATTGAACACTGTGGATCGCTTAGCATCGGGGTGATTTACTTCACTGACAAAGACAGAGAGGGTGGTCGGCATCAGCGATCTCATCCTTCGAGTCCCCGGACGCTGGTTATACCAAACTTATTATGATTTTATAAGCCCTTTCCAACTCCGTCGAATGGTTTCACTCCTCCTTTCCCCCTTTTGTCAGTTCCTTGTCAGTCAGTCGACTCCCATCCCTCAAAAGATTGTCGAACTTCACGGTTATTCATCGATATTTGGGTAATCCCCGGCGGTCAGAGAATAAAACATCTCTATGAAAGCAGGAGGTGTTAAACATTAGTCTGTCTTCAAATCCGGGAAGGTTACCTTCAGTTCGATGAGGGCAGGTTCCTACACAAAAATCTTTTTTTTGGGAAAGCTGGTTCCGTAGCATTAGAAGCAAAAGTATCCGGAAAGAGGGAAGGAAAAGAATTAATATGTGTAAAAGAAGAGAAGGTCTTAGACGTTATCTTAGCTGTTTAAATAAAGCAGCGGCTCCATCTGTAGGATTGTCCTTCTTTGCTATGGTAGCCTTAGGGAGGCCCAGCACCATCTGTCCATCTGTCTAATTGTTCGGCATAGGCTTTCCCGATCAGATGGAAGAGTTCACGAGGAGGGAAGGAGGATTTGGATCGATAAGCCCATGTATGGGGGGCAGTTCTCTCTCTTCGCCATTTCTTGTCTTTGTTCTTGCTTGTGCAAGTCAGTAAACCCTTATTCTTACGAGGTAAATAGTCGAAATGCACTCTTTGACCAAGTATTTCACCTAAAGCGCAAAGTGTGCTTAAGCAAATCACAAGAAAGTGGGCCCTCGGGGAGCTGCCGACACCGGTCTTTTTACACGGAATAGGTCTTGGAGCCATCTGAATAGGTTGCCCGGGCTTAGGACGCTAGGGGATGTTGCTAATACTTATACTCAAAGGTAAGAAGCCTAACTTCCTCAGGGCGGCTTTCACCTCTCCTTCTTTTATTCTCTAATGCTAATAATAAGGGCTTTCCCTCTCCTGCAGCTGATTCTGAGCCTTCAACTGATCCCAATCCCAGTGAGGGATGAGGTAAAAGGCGGTAAACGTGTCGACGAAGGGGTTCTTGTGCTTGTTGAGAGCTTGGTGTTCGAGTTATTGATTAGAGGATACACGTGTAACAGCCCCACCAAGGTCTTGCTAAGCAACCCGCATAGGACCCTAAGAGAATAAGAACTTCTTCCCTATGAGAATCGGATAATAAGAATGCAGCTATTCTTGCTCTTCCCTATGCCGTTCTATATGTATAGCCCGTAGCGGGAAGCTAAAGCATCGTTACGTATGGAAAAAAAGTTTTATATTTCGCTAAGGAGAGAAGATCCCTATGGACTAGCTCACTCATCTTATTTTACGATGTTGCTTAGCCGTCATATTCAGATTCCTCTTCGTAAGTAAGGTCTTCCAGCATAACCCCGACCGACAGGGAGGCATCTTGCTTCTTCTTTGTCTTATCCCTAGGCGGATGGCCCTTCTTTATCTTCTGGCGATCAACCGCTAAAAAATGACTCTTTATTATATATATTTTTCGTTTCGTTCTTTCTGTCGAGATTGTATTCTCTATTACCTAACCGCTTTTATGATAGTGTCTTAGCCTCCTATTTAGGAGCCGAAAGCGGAAATCTTCCTTTCTATAGGATGGGTGTCTAAGGTGGAGGGTGAGCGTTTCTTCTCTTCTTTTAGCTACGGATTACAGAGTTCTCTTGAATTCTCTTATCTTAATAGTAGAGTCAAGTAACATAGATGAGAGTGGGTGAATCCAGGGATGAAAGACCCATCTCATGGCCTTGTGTAACAACCCTCTGCTCCTGATACCTTTAAGGTCCATCACGAGCTTCTAAGAGCCTTTCCTGAGTCCGGTTATATAAAATCTTAAGTAAAGTGAAGTCAAATCAATGAAGTGAACAGCCCAACCTCTTTGTTTGAAGCTTTGCCAGGAAACTTCTACTTGTTGAAGCTTTGCTTCCCCTAATTCCAAAACACAACAATCGACTTGCAACTATAGTATAGTAAAAAGCTTCTCTTTGATAGCGGTCATAGGGGGGTTCAGAAAGGATCTGATCGTAGATAGAGACTGAAACCTGTGCGGGGGCGGATGTAGCCAAGTGGATCAAGGCAGTGGATTGTGAATCCACCACGCGCGGGTTCAATCCCCGTCGTTCGCCCATAAATAAATGGACCATTTGTTACGGAGACACAAGACAAACCTAGAAATCCTTTTTTCAAAAAGTTATCTCGAGGCTTTCAAACGCATCCAAGCAATTGGTATCCGATTGAAACATAGAAACCATAGATTCGCGTCGCCTACTTGCTGAAAAAATGGAATGGCTGATCATTTTAAGTAAAGTGAAGTTTTTAAGACCTCACTAATCAGCCCTACACTTTTGAGTTCATAATTAATGAAATGCACCCCCGGATGAAGAGAATCCCCCCTTTTTTTTTACTAAACAACCATGGGGAGCCCGAGTAGTTTACCGGACAAATTTAGTTGTCGTGACGATACCTTTCTTTTTGGAAAAAAGGAAACGACTTCCCCTCATCACGAGACTGATCGGATCTGACGTAGACCCCCGAGAGACCCCCACAAGGCAGGCTAAAAGAGTAAGAGGACAACAAGCAAAGAGTTATGCTTTTATTTCTTTTTGAGATTTAAATCAAGTTAAAGGGGTAGGTATAATGCACGCAGGCCAAGTCAAGAAAAGGACTTCCTTACTTTTCTTTTTTTCATAGTAGTCTTAATGACTAGTAGTTTGAAGCCTTAAAAAACCGCTTTTTTTCGGCACTCGGTTCCTTCGTCTTAAGTAAAGTGAAGTTTACTTTTTCGATTCGGAACTCTTAGTCGAGCTGATGGCGAGATCTTTTTTTTTGTTTTATGGAAGATAGTCGGCCCACTTCTAGCGATTATGCCTGTTCTAGCCCTACCATCCGCCCCTATCATAATAAAAAGGGTTTCGAGCTGATCTGTAACGGATCAAAGCGACCGAGAGGACACATACCTATTCATATTCAAAAAAAGGGCAAGACTCAGGTACTGCATGCGAGAAGTATAATAGTTTACTGAACAACTACATGGATCTTGATTAATTTAGATGCAATGGAAATTCTTACTCCAAAAAAGCCATCCCATGAGTATACATGACCCCACTCTACCTGTACTGTATAAAGCGTACACCCCCGCTCAGGGAGTAGGTCAAAGCTTTTTTTTAGAAAAGTAAAAAGCTGGAATCCGATAAGACAAGACCCCCTAAGATCGTCTTGTAAAAAAATTTTTAGATCCGGAGATCCCAGCAAGGCTGCCGGAGACATCACTCAACCCAGGGATGTCTCTTGCAAAGAA
>OY787630.1:105000-132500 GCA_963678935.1 Umbilicus rupestris
TTCGATCATACGATTGTCACGAACTCCAACCAAAGGGTGGGAAGAGAGCAACCAAAGGCTTGCGAACATTGGGGAGTGGAATGCAAAAATGAGTCGTCATTTCTGCATTTATTCCCTTTTTTCTGCTAGGACCCTTTTTTGTTTATTCCGTTTAGTGATGGGGTGAGAACACATCTCGTAGGTAATGGCTGACCTGGTTAGGTGCCCTTTCCTATAGGTAGCGATTGCCCTTGCAAAAGCGGATGTGCCTTCTCTCTTGGCTAGATCGAACTAAACCCACCTGATAGGTTAGGTGGACGGATGAGAACCATCTGAGTAACAAACCCCCTGTGTCACAAGTTAAACGGAAAAAGAAAATGAAGCTCCCCGGGCACACAAGCGAGTCGTCTTCCTTTCTTCTTTTCCCCCCTACGTAGAAAAAGAGACAACACCGATTTCGCTAAGGTGAGGGTCTACTTTTTGAAAAACATTATATCTCCCCTGTGGTAAAAACAGTAAAATAATTTTTTTTAGGGTCACTTTCATCTTTTTTTTTTCATCGGCTTTAGGGAAAAATCCTAGCAAGTCGATTTTCACTAAGGGAAGCTATCCATTTTTTAATTTCTTGTAGCCGATATAGGGTCAAAAGCTGTCGAAGCATTTTTACCTAAGAGGAGCTATCAATTATGAAAAAATTCTATCCAGCTAGTGGCGAAAACGAGTGATTTTTACTAGGCCCTACTGAGCTACTCACTTTTTCTAAACTGTCTGTCCCAGTAGGCCCAAAACCACATAACGACCTTTTCCTTAGTAGGGGCGAGTCAGTTTCCAAAAAGTGGGTGTCCGCCCTGGTGTGAAAACAAAAAAATTTTTAAATTCCCTACTGATACTAATAAAAGCCGGCCAATCGCAACCAAGATTCTTCTTTTTTTTTCGAACGGGCGGATAAATAAAGCTCTTTTCTACAATTCCTGGGATGATGTCATGCGTGGGGAAAACTTATCCTACTAGCTCTGGTAAATCAGGGCGCGCTCTTTTTTCAATCTTGTGAACTAATCGAAACCGAAATTGGAAAAAGAGATACGAACGGAGAAGAATAACCAATCAATGAAGGAACATGAAACCATTCAGTTTCAATAGAGGTACGAGAAACGGTTGGGGGCAATGAAGTAGGTGAAGTGCTTGGATTTTGCGAGCTGTTCCAACCACTGCTGGATGTGATTCCAAGAGCCGAACGAGAATGAATACCACACAGAAGAGTCAAGACCGGGCTCCCTAATGGAATGGTTAACCGATCCATTCCGGATCGACCGAATTGGTACAGAAGTTGTAAGATGGGAAAACCACGGAAAACACGACTTATTTGAATAATCCGGTGACTCACCAATTTTCGAAGTAGGATCTTTGGCAAGCAATAAGCACTTAAATAATACAATTCGAGTGTACCATCTTCTTTATCATTTCGAGGAAAAGGTGCGGGAGGAAAAGGAAACAACGGAGGGATCCGAATCGGACCTAAATGGGAATGACATGAAAAGTCTTTTTCAAAACCTAGCATTAAGGGTGTTACGACGATATACGAGAGGAATGGAGAAAAACTCGTGATTGGTGTGGAGGGGAAGATCAGTTTATGATATAGTTCAAGAAAGAGTCGTCTCATTTCCTTACTTCTTCGTTTTTTTTTTTCACTTCAAGTCTGGTTCTGAACGCCGCACCATCCCCTTTTTTTAAGAAAAAGAAGAATGCTGCTTGATTTTACGAACATTGTAAGAACCTTTCTAACTGACACCCACCCTTTCTTTGAACCTTGTCAATGATCGAACTTAAAGATATGAACTGAGTGCCATTTGATGAGTAACTGAGAACAAGGGAGAGGGATATGGAAAGGATGAAGTAATGAAAGAGGAAGTCATTGCTAGTAGTAACGACTTGTCACGATCCATTGGTTCATATAGAATCCATGTCCTAGGTGTATCAAAAAACATTCTTTTCGCTAAGCGTATATAATAAAATAGAGTGAAAGGGTCCACCCCGAAACCACGGGGGTACTAACTAACAGCTGAGTCCTCTCCGAACCGCAGGAGATAGTTGCCCATCATACGGCTCACCAACTTCACTTGCCTCTATGGGGGGCTCGCTCCGGGCAGGTTCGGATCACTTACAATACACGGCTCTACGAAGTAAGGGGTTGGGTTAGGATTCAATATGATTCTTTTCTTTTCCCGTATTTGTTCGATGATAAATGCGAGACGAAAAAGGAACCCATCCTTTCGACTGGGAAATGCGAGTCTCTTTTGTCCACTTTCTCCGTCCCCCTCTATCAAAAAAATTAAAAAAGGAAGGCAAGCTTGCTTCTTATTCCCCGATCTCTTCCATCTCTGCCCCGCTCGTTGTCACCTATGTTGAAGAAAGGTTTGGAACCCTGTTGAGAATGAAGAGGAGAAAAGGATCTTACTCTCAACAGTGCTTCTCGAGGCTCCACTCTCCCCCCTGAATAAGTAAGGCCCCGTTAGCCTGGGCGAAGATGGGGATAAGGAGTAAGGATTGAAGCCCCCTGTGCTCTGCCAGGCACTGGACAGGGGTTAGCTCTGTAAATGTGTAGAGCCAAGTGTAGTATGTGGTGTAGTAGTAGGCACTTCTAGGCCCCTTCCCGGCTACTGGATCACTCCAGTGCTTCAGGTACTACGGACCCTCTGCCATCCATTGCAGCAGAGCCTTTTCATGAGCGGGGGGGCTAAGCGCAGTTCTTTGAATCAAACGTTGAATGAAATCGATTCTTTTTTATTAAAAAATTTTTTAATGGATTTTAATATAGTTAAGTAGCGTAGCAATAAGCCCCAAATCCTTGATTTGGCCAGGAAATACTGCACTGCTTTGGGCCCAGGAAGCGAAGGGAATGAGCTCGGCTGCTTCTCCTCCACACTCTTTTCCGTGCCCGTTCCGCATGTGCTTCGCGCGCCATTGGCGCTTTGCTCTCCTCTTATTCTTCATTGGACGGTTCGGATGGACTTCGCCGTTTTTTCCCAACAAAAATAGAAAAGGCTGTATCACATCGAGATGTCGATTTTTTTCCGACCCCAATGAGATGGGGAATTTTTTACCCCTTTTTTTCGTTTTTGGCCCTTCATCTTTATGAATCGAGGCCCGGCCCGGCTCGCGTCGTTCCAACAACCGGCGGGGAGCATCTCAGTATACGATCGCGCGCAGTAACTGGGAGTCCTATTACACCTAATGCCAACTTAAATTCACCAAACCAAGGTTCATCTCGTGTAGTGATTGTGGACTCGTACAAGGATATTGAGTAGACGGTTGATGTCTCAGACTCGACCCTATCTTTCGTAGCATGCATTCCCATCCGTGTCGCAACTGATTCGGTAAGCTACGTGTCCGGTGCACAGAGAACTGCCTTCGGTCCCCCTTACTTACTCGTGGCAACCTTCCGGCCGCCCAACAACCTATAACGCTAGTCACTACTCCCACTGGGGCTAGGAAGTAAGCCCCACAACCCAAAGCGGCGAAGAACAAATAGAATTTGCTACAAAAGCCGGCTAACGGGGGTATTCCTGCGTATGAGAACATAGTAATTGAGAAGGTAATAGCCGAAATAGGATTCGTTTTGGCTAGAGCGCCCAAATCCGCTATATATTTGACACGGGTTTGCCGTAATGCTGAAACTATGGCGAATGCATCTATCGTCATTGATGCATAAATAAAGATACCAATTAGTAGTGATTGAATTCCTTCTATGGTTCCACATGATAAACCAGTACGAATATAACCTACATGTCCAATTGAACTATGAGCTAGAGGTCTTTTTACTTTCGTTTGGGCCATGGCGGCCAGTGCTCCTAAGATCATAGAAGCAATGCTGCAGAAAAAGAAGATTTGTTGCAATGTAGCTCCATAGGAACCATAAATAGAAACACGTGAAATATTAGCAGAAATCGAAATTTTAGGCGCAATAGAAAGGAATGCTGTAACCGGGGTGGGTGAACCCTCATAGATATCAGGTGCCCACATATATAGAGTCAAAAGAGATATGGAGTCCGAAGGGGGGGTTTCTTCGGGGCTCGAGAGATGGAATAGATAGGGCCAAAAAAGTTTCAAATTAGCCGCTGGGGAATTCACACGAAAGGGAACGAGGAATTATCAACGAAAAAAGTGCTCTCTGAACCGAACGTGAAAGTAGTTTTCCATCATACGGCTGTCTGTTCCCGTAACTCCACTCTCGACTTGGATTATATATCCAAAAAGGTCCGCTCTCGGCCATTCCACACGCTGCCTAGCAGAGGCGTGGTTATCTGAAGTGGATTCTCTCTTTTGTAGTAGATGCCGAACCTGCTGCCCCATTTAAAAAGAAGGGGGCGGGCGCAGCAGCTACATGGACCCCTTCCTTTCTGTTGTTGCCAGCGCTTTCCCGGGCCGAGCCGGAATTCTATATTAAAAGGGCAGGCAAAGCCCGAAGGCTGCTATCCCAATAGGCCTGCGGGTGGAACGAGGAGAGGGCCCGGCAATCATAGCACCGCGGTCGAAAAAGCTTGTTTGTTCCCTTCAGATAACATGCACCGTAGGCCATCCTCGGCCTTCTTCGTTTTCGATGAAAAACAAATCAAATCTCGATCCCCGAAAGCGTTTTCCTTCCCCCGCCGCATCTCCCTCCCTTCGTGGAGCCTTTCCTTTAATGGTTGGGGGAAACATTCTTCCCTTATCTGAACTTGGCGGGCATTCTTTCCAGCCTTAGTCAAATAGGGGTGGCTTTGGTTTTAACATAGGCTCAAACATTATTTGAAGGGTCCTAGCTAGGCCATGCGTTCAATACAAAATCTGGAAAGCTGCAGGGATGACAAAAAGAGGGCGCTTTCCTGTGTTGCACTAAAAAATAGGAGAGAGAAAGAGCAGATGGATCCTATCCCCTATATCGAACACTCATTCCTATCTATTGATAGAAAGATCCTCGTCAAATACCGGACTTTGCCTTTTTTTTTATTCCTCATATCCAAGGCAGCTTACCACAAGCACCCCACCCCATACGACTAGTCGGGGGGCTGTTCGCCTTTTGAAAAAAAAAAAGAAAGTAAGTAGTAGGGGCTTCATAGCATAGCGACTTTCATTCTAAAGGAAACCGAAGAACCAACCTTTAGTCAATAGGAGCCCTACTTCCCTCTTTTTGCGACCTCATCACTTCAAGTCAAGCGCAAACCCATTTATTAGTCATCGGGAGGAGCGCACCTTTGGTACTTCAGTAGGGCGAGCTCTTTGATAGTGACTTCTTTCGTTTGGTAGGGCGACGAAAGGCTACTTCAATCTAGGAAAGAGCCGGAAACTCGAGAGGGTCGCCTTTGGAAGCGTTCGCCGGTAACCAAAGCCTCACTCCTTCCCTTCCTTTTGATTATGTCGTGACACTGACGGAATCCAATCCATAAACCCGGAAACGAAACAAAGTGCGTTCCCTTTCGTAGGTAAAGTAGGCATACGAACCACTTTAGCTTTGCCTTTTTTATCTATTTGGAACAAAGCAAAGAAGGAAGGAGGCGGAATGGAGAAAGGAAAGGGACAAGGGCGGTCTTGCTTGGCGCGAAGGCAGCTGGTTCGGGGGTAGGGTACGGTACTAAAGGTCCTCGGACTTCCAGGCGGTTTTTCTTTTGGGCAGCTGTTCACCGTTGGATCTCGCCAATACAGCCCCCTATAGTTTTCGTTACCGAGATATCTTTTTTTTTCATTGTTCCCAGGGATTTATTGGGTAATCCGCTCCCATGCTGCAAACAGTAAAATCTGAACTGAACCTTGTCGCTCTTCTTTCCTCGCGGGCAGGAAGCACACCAGCAGCGTGCGTTGCGTGATTCTACTGTGTTTTTGCACTTGACTGGGTGGACAGTTGACCGGAAGAGAACTTCGATTCGCCCGGCCAGCAGGCGGGCGGCGTGCTTATCTTGTGTGACAACACTACAGAGCGAGTAGCTCTTCTAGGCGGGCAGCTGTGTGACAACACTACAGAGAAAGCGGCGCTTTCGTTTAACATGCTATGGTCTCAACGCCCTTACAAGGTAGTGATGAGTTTCACGCGCTCTAAGCCCGGCCCGCGTTAGAGGGGAAGATTGGCCGCAGAGCGGTACCACCCACCCTACCCTACCACCTATAGGCGGCCGTCCGTCCTACAGCCGCCCGAAAAGGAACCGCAGTGATCTTGAATAGGAATCCTACAGCGATAAATAGAATCCCCATAAAAATACCACTAGATCGAGCACCAGTGATTTCGTATCCGGTCAAAATCTTGGCTAATTGATCGAAGTGGGTAGCTCCAGTAGACCCATAGATCATGGAACAAATAGGGTGGGTAGGCCCAACCACCACACTACACGTATAGACGCGAACCCCCCTCGTTACCGTACGTGCGACTCTCACCGCATACGGCTCGCACAAAGACTCCTAAATCCATCCCGAGCCTTTTCTTCCACCTCTCCTCTCCAATCCTCGATCAAACTTGCCTTCCGCAGGCGCTATTGGGGGGCTTTCCTTCGCCTATCGTATGTATTGGCTTCGTCCCGAACCAAGGAGGCATTCTGGCGGGCGCGTGCATGTGGGAAGGCTGACCACTACATAAGCTAAAAGACTACGACTACAAGCCAAGCCGGAAGCAACTCGCTTCTATTCTCGTTGGGTATAGATGGGGAATCTATAGATCGTAGTAGTTCGCCAACCTCTCTAACTAACATACGATACAATTTCACTTCACGGCAAAAAAATAAAGAGCTTCGCTCAGTTGGCCTTCCTACGCTGACGAATGCCTCCTTTCTCTTCTCAGAAGTCTACAACAAACAAGTGGGAGAGGCAGGATTCGAACCTACGTAGAAAAAACTTCAACAGATTTACAGTCTGTCGCTTTTGACCACTCGGCCACTCCCCCCTTCGTCGCTTCTGGCGAAGCAGCGAGCCTGCCCTTCTTGAGAGCCTACTTAAATAGCTTAGGCTTACCAAGTCTAGTCTAAAAAAATAGGGCTACAGCAAGCTTTCCTTTCCCCCTTCGTTTGTTGTGGGTCGCGCCTCACCGCAGGCACTGAATGAATGAAATGAGTGGAGATCCTCCTTCCCCCTTGCTAATTGTATTCATAGGCTAACCTCCTCGTTATGAGAGAATCTTAGTTATGTTCAAGCACTCTTTCGGGCAAGTGAGTCACGTGCGTTCAAGTCAAAACAAGAGAAAGTAACTCGACCTTAGGCAGAGCAAACCATTCCATTGGGACATCATTCAGACGGACAAGACAGATGCCGAGGCAAGACCGCAAACTAAAGAGTATAACCTTATTCGAGTTTCAGATCTTGATGTTACGGCCAGTGCCACGAGAGTTGAGTTGAGAAAGGCAATTAAGCGGAAAGGGACCGAACTATTGAAATTGAGAAATGAAATAATATGAGCTCCGCACTAGAAAAGGATAAGTCGGAGCTCCCCCAAACTCGGTCGGTAGGTATAAGATGAGCTGGTTGAAATTCTTACCCGGCATCAGCTATTTGAAGATTTTTTTTTTTTGAGGGAAGGTCTGATGCAACGAGTGAACCAGATCGACCTGAGAGGGGGTCCTAGGAAAGGGTAGACGAAAGAAGGTCTCCGGGGATGGAGTGTGAAGACATCGGTTGAAGCGCTTAGTTTCCAGACTAAGTTAGTTAAAAAAATTTTTTAGATAAAAAGAGAAGTATCTCTTAATCACATCACGGGGCGCATTCGTCTCGTCTATCGGTCCTTAGTCTTAGAAAAATTGTCGCCACTACGTCAAGAGCAAATAGAATCGAAAGATAAGATTTTCCTCGATGAGTTGAAGGTTTGTGACTCCTTCGCTTCGACCTTCTTTCTTTAGTAGCGAGTATAACTTTACAGATATCATTTATTTTTACCATGACCCGTCCTGACTGGTGGGAGAGAAAGTCTCCGTCTTAGAGATCCTTTTCTTCTAAAAATGAAATGAAAAGAGTATTCCCTTAAGATGTTAGATAAGAGAAGAGGTCTTCAAGCCTTCTACTCGCGCATGAGGTCTTTTACGTATAGTAAAAATATAGCCCGCCGGGGGGTCCACTTAAATAAGATGACAAATTTGAAATTCCAATGTTGAAACGAGCAGGGTTCCTGCCAGAGTCTCTTAAAAAAAAAAGGTCCCACTCCAGGGGGATGATGCAGCAAAGAAAGAGTCTGACAATGTCAAAGCCAAGAGGGCTAGGTAGCGAATCTGAGTTAGCGAATTCTAACATATTTCCAATTGGAAAAGAATTTACTTCTGCATTTCCTGCAGCACTTTGATCTGAAGCTCCTAACTTAGGACTAGTTCTAGGTATTAGTAGCAGACTTAGTTTCAAGAGCGGAGGCAATAACCCCAGTTTTCTTTTTCTTACGTTGACTGATCGAAGGCGCCTCGAAGAGGCCTAAGTCTTTGGCCGAATCAAGACGCTCAACCCCCTTTACCGCTGGCACCAGGTTTTTTAAAAGAAGAAGGATCATATCCAGCTACGCCGCATTAGAAAAGTGCTATGCTTGGCAGTTGATTTAGTCCCAACCCCCCGATCGGGAGCTCATAGCAACAGGAATTCAAATGCAAGGCTTGCCGGGACCAGAAGAATCGGGGTCAACTATTATTAAATCCCAAATGCTGAGCCCAATTCCCGAATTCCAACTAATCATCTTATACATTTCAATCAAGCGTAGCGGAAAAGCACGAAACCGGGCTAAAGTTGCTTTCGCCATTGGTAAACGATCAAAGCTGTGAACTAGCTCGTACGCCGGAGTCTTTAATAGGATCGACAAGGCCGGATTCGTCTGATCCTCTTTCTTAGGATAAGTTAAGTAGTTCCTTCTTTATCCGTTGGAGGAAGAAAGTTTGTTAAGTCATGTAAGTAAAGAAAACGGAATTCCACTTCTACTTCTAAATAGTATGGGCGAGTCTTGTTTTCTCGTCACAAGCGCACAATTTTTCGAAGGCAGCCCAGCTAAAAGAGCAATATCCGGTTTATCTTCCTCTTCAACAAGGGGGTTTTAGCCTTTATAGTTCTAAGTGAACTACTGATCCAACCTCTTCCCAAGTGCAAGCCTAATTTTTTCTATTAATTTCCTATTAAAGTCCGCGTAGGATAGGAGAGCTTTGTATATCCAATTCCCTAGGCCCTTAGCCTCTGAAACCCACCCGGAATCTCCCACTTATTATAAGGCGGAATTTCATGCATTGGATGCGGCACCCTCCTGTTAACTAATGACTTTCGTTCAGGCACAGGAAATGTAATAGAAATTCCATATGAATCTTCCATTCTTACTTACTTTCAAAGGAATTTCCTTTTTAGGTGTCCTATATGCAATTTAAAGTCTTACCTTTATAAGGTAGCTAAGAGCTAAGGCTACTCTGTCCTTTCCTATCAAGAGCTCAAACAAGTACTTTTTAAGAAAAGGTTAACTCATAAGCTAAGGCCGGGCCAAGGCTTAAAAAAATGGCCAGACGTTGATCCATCTCTTTCACGAGTGACCCATTCTTTACTCAAAAGCTCCGCTTCTTTGATCCCTTTTTAGTCGTTCACTTGACATAGACTCCCTTGAAAGGATCTAATCTATCCACTTGATCGAATCGATCCACTTCTGTAACAACTCTAAGTCAAAAGAAGAGCTAACTCAGAAGAGAGTCAGACCTACTTGTGAAATAAAGTAAATCGACTGGGCAAAGGAAGAAAGGAATATAAGGCATAACCACTTTAAGAGGTTCTATTTGACAAAAGTGGTTAAAAGGAAATCGCGAGTTCGAGGACCTTGCTGTATGATTTGCCTAAGGGGGCGGCAAACAAGAGATTTCGTGCTATAAAGTCGGCCGTATGGGCTAGCAAAGCTATGTTGTCAGGGAGGTTCTTGTTCCTGTTATGCGTTAACCTAGCACAAGGGTTTGCTTTGTCTAGAGACAGGGATGCGGATCATTTTTATCCATTCAAGTAAAGCATGAAAGTCAAGCAAGCCGGAATTCGTTATAGAATTGAGGGAAAAGTCTTCCTGCCTTTAGTCGTAAACCTGTCTGATTCTTGACTCAACTCGCAGGGGACAAAGGTCCGGTCAAGCCAACCTCATTCATTTAGTAGAATCATACTAATTAGTCCGCAAAACGAGGCTTTCTAAAGAGAAAGACTCTGGGAGCACCTCTTTTTATCTTGGGTCTTTAGAGCTAAGTATGCCAGGGAGGCAGGTACCGGAGTCCCAGCGGGGTGGACATTCAAAGGCCAACTATTTAGAAAACGTGAGTTCCGGGTCCCTCAAATCGAATGAGTTATTTAGACGCTTAACTGCTCCTGTAAGCTCTTATCCAGTCTAGGAATAAGAAAGCAAAAAGGCTGCTATGCCGGAGTGGAGAGCCTAGCTGCAAGCTGAGGAAGACTCTCTCAATAGGGCGGGCTTCCCTCCTCATCGATCTTATTACTAGACTCTAATAATCTAAGTTGAGGTGGAATCATAAATACTATTCTGATAGAGCATCGAAACGAGGTTTTCACGCTATAAAGTAGGTCTCTTCAAGAGGACTCCAGATCAGATAAAGTTGTTCCGGTTGTGGATGTTCTTCCTCTTGCTCATGAGGCGGGTGCCAGGGCAAGTGTCTACTTGTCGATGTTATTAGAGGAAAACTCAGATTAGGTCTCATTAGGAAGGGCCTATTCTTAAATAAACCCGGGGAAAGAGCTTCACTCGAAAGAGAGTCATTTGATCTTCCTCCGGCCAAAGGGGAATTCAAGACGTATCACCCTAGTGAGAGCTCCCACCTATGAAAATAGAGTTTAAGGAGGGGCCTCAGTGGCTTAGGTAAAAAGACTCTGATGAGACATTCACCGGAAGAGGTTAAGGAGGCATTTTAGCTGAGGTTCCACTCCTTCTTAGCAGGAAAGCTAGGTAACCCTCGTTCGAGAACCCAAGATGAATAGGTTTGGTTGATACGACAACCAAGTTATAGATATCTTAAGGGCTCAATCAACGGCAAAAAGCCTCTAAAGCATCCCCGCAGGACATAGATAAGAAAGAGTAAGTAGATATGATGGGGGCCTATTGGCTTATCTCTCGCATTCCAAGACAGAATACCTATCATAGCAACGAAATAGGAAAGATATTGTTGAAGTGAGCTTTCTTGCGTTTTTTTATCCTACAGAACTTTGAGCCATTATTTTTTTATAGTAGCGGGCGAGTCTCCTGATCTTTCTGATCTTATTAGTCGTCCGTAGCTGTTGGAATAGTTCCCGAAACGGACACGGATGTCAATAAGCGCCTTTCGGATGATGTTCAGCGAAGGAGTATCACGAGGAATTCTTCTTTCTTTAGGTCCGGGATCTTGAATTCATTCCAGTTACGGTTATGGCACGCATGGACCCCTCTTCTAGCGATTTTTCTAATCCTACTTTGCGAGTGCATGTCTACATTGACAGAAAAGGCATGACATAAATCCATCTTTATAGAGGAAGGCCGCTTTCTCGTCTGAGTTGAACTATTCCTCTAACCTCTTTTAGATCGCTTATTAGATCGGGCTAGCTTTCCATCTGAGTTACCAAATTTTAATATCGATCTCGATCAAAGACGACTACCATCACACTTTAGCGGATGTGGGATTCGAGCCCATTCGCCGCTCCTAAACCTAATGCTTTTATCCTACTTCTGGCCACTAATCTATAAATATAAAGCCGGGCAAAGAGGCGCCGCCACCTGGGCTGATCTCTTATACCTTATATTTAAATATTTGCCTTTGTTAAGAAAATAAAACAGGATACTTACTTTTTTTAAAAAAGATTTGAAATAAAAAAGAAAAAAAAATACCTTGTTTCAACAACCTGATTTCGTTCAAAATGGGACATTAAGGAATCCGCTTCTCGTAATAGATTTATCCAAAGCAATGGTTACGCGGTTCGGTTCGAATCAATAGAATAGTTCAGATCAGAATCCGAGCAAAGATGGAAGACTCATACTTGGAATCAGACAGCTACAGGAACGCCTCAAGCCAATACTTCCCCCCTAAGTAAGATAAGAAGCGCTAAGTTTCAAAAAAGAAGTTGATATAGAGAAATGGTGAGTTTGCCACTAGTTATGTGGTTACTCTTCCTTTAGCCCATAGAACCAATGCGAGCGTGGCCCTCTTTTTCATAATTGCCTCTTTCTCCAACAACCTGCTTAGAGCTCTCTACAGCGTCACCTATCAATAGGGAAAAGCATAGTATAAACTCGGCATTCGGCATAAAGCAAGTCAAAAGGCATGTCGACTTCGAAGGAAAGCGGGGTCGTTAATCTAATTATTAATATATATCCCTCTGGAGAGAAGAAAGCTGAAACCTAGCATCTATCGCTCTAAAGAAAGACATAACAACTGGAACAAGAGATCTCTCAACTATTGGAACTACAGTAAGAAGAGGTCACACCCTCGTGTGAAAGACTAATACTAGAACTAAGACAGACTAGTACGCCATTAAGCGTAAGAAGAATAGGTTTATTAGACATAAAAACCGTATCTACGAGCTTTTCTTTCCTAGTAAGAGGAAGAGTTTAATAGAAGGGTTGCCGCGGACGGGCACAAGAAGAAGAATTAGTTAGACTGCTTTCCGCGTAAGATAACTTGAACAAGTAACTCATACTAATCCATATCTCAGGAAAAGGACCATTTCAAGGGCTATTCTGATACCGTATCTCAGGAAAAAGTTCTATCGCTTTGAAAAAATGGGTTCATTTTTGTGACTCAGGGATTTGCTTTCACGAATCCTGTAACACTGAAATTATACCTTTCCTAACTATTTTAAAATGCAGCTCGGCTAGCCTATCCCTAAGTCAGAGGCATGCTTCACGCATATTTTACGTATTTTCTATATATGTTTCCCACGGTAATAGAATAAACAAGTACGCCTTTTAGGGCTCTAAACAGGGAATGTATTTTCATTTTGTCGCTACCCATCGATAAAGACAGACTTTTTACTTCGGTTAGGTAAGTAGTTGAGAAGAGTGGATCTACTCTTTGGTTACTTCCTCAACTGGTTACATCAGAAATGGCTTATGAGAGATGCTTGTTCGTATCAATCGTTCGAACGAGTTACATCGACAGTCTCCTAAGAGCTACTCATGTAGCATTGGCTTAGGCATAGAACCCATTCGCTACATTTTGCTATAACTCTACCGTAGTAGTGACATAGAATGGTACTAGCAAGAATATGAGATTCAGCGTCATAAGATATAGTATACTGCTTATGCCCCTTCATTAGATAGTTTTAAATAGAGAGTTATAACTCGTTTCTGCCCATTCAATGATAAGAAGTAGCTTAGGCACCATAACTTGTAACTAGACGACCTATTAGGCCCCATAAAGAGTATTAAGGAAAGAGCTTCGGCCCCTTAATTGGAGTATAAGCCCGAGATGGGTTAGCCTGTGTGTCCGCCGTTACTGCTTACTTCTCTTCATCGCCGCCCTTATACAGATAGCACCTATGCTAACGGCATAGAACCCAAGTGCTACTGCCTCACTCTATAGTAAATAAAGAGAAAAAAGTAAGGAATATTACACATCCAATGGTGAAAGACTGGAATGACTTCTCCTATGCTTTAATGTCGAATCCAATCCCCGATTGTCGAATCATAAATGCAACTTCCCGCCGACATAGATGAGAAAAGTAGGATTCTTTGATCGAGTTAGTAGCTATTTCATGTCCGGAAGCTAGGAGTTCTAAGTAGTTCTCATGCACAGGCAGGAGAAGCTAGTGATCCGCAGGATGGCCACACACTCAGTTCCTTTGATCCATTGTTGATCCTTTCGGTCGTTTCTTCGCTTGTTGATCGTATGTTTGATCGCTACAACAGCGCCATCTCTTCTTTCGGACTGGTTTAGGTAGGGCTTAAGCATGAAGGTATTTAAGTCAGATGCTTTCCTTTCTCTTCTGTCTTGCGGGAAGGAAGATTAACCCGCGGGTATCTGAGATCTTATACCTGAAAATAAGAAGAAACTTCCTCTTTGGCTTTGAAGCTAAGCTACTGCTACCTTTCAATCAAAAGCTGCTACAACGCGTGGTTGCTATTAGCTTCTTGATTTACTTGAAGCATAGGCATGGGCACAGGTTCGTTCCTTCGGCGGCAGGAAAAGCAGTTGACTTCGTTGACCCGGATTGAAGCAAACACGCAATACACACGGAGGTGGGAACCGCAGTATAGTATATATACGTCAAGGCCGACCGACTTTTTAAAAAACTTAAGATTAAGTTGACTCCATTGATGCATTAATGACCCAGTCAAAGGTAAAAGCACTATCTCGCCCATATACGAATAAAAAACCACTTTCAATAAATACAGATTGAGATTGAGAATACGTTTTCCTTTGGACGGATCCAGTTCCCATTCGGGAGTCAAAGCTTGACTAATAAGGGCTACCCGCTTGAGTCGGCGAAAATCCTTGAATCTCAGTTTCAGTTCTGTAAAGGGATCAATATCCGGATTCATAGCCCATGGAATACCCTGCTCCCCCAGCGAAAGGGAGCACTTGATCTAGTTGTTTTTTCTACTGGTTCAGCCCCATAAGCAATAGCAGGGATAGCAGCAGAGCTTTAGTAAAATAAACCGCAGGAAGCAAAGACACCAAAAAAGAGCTACATAGGTCGCATAGAAGCTTTAAGAGAGAAAACGCAAGAGTGACTCCCCCCTATCACTTAAAGTAAAGGCCGGAAGAAAGTTTTTTTTCCCACGGCCTTATTTACCAAGCTCGGGACTAGAGGAGCATTTTCAAAATTTGAGGTATCGCTTGTGATAAGGATGAAGTCTCATTCATATTGTAATGTCCCTAGCTTGCGCCCTATTTGAGACTAAGGCAGGTTTGGAACCCTGTCCTATAACCTTTATAAAATCCCTGGCTATCTTCCTTAGTGCAACTGCCCTATTCCTACCATGGGAATATCTATCTTTCTTGCTATAGTTTCGGATATAAAACCGGACGGTATCGTATATGAAGAAAGAGATTGTTGACGTTAGTAGACTAATCTATTCATTGGTAGGGCATTTCTTCCTGTGACCACCTTTCCTACCAAAAAGCTAACCCAACCAAATCCGGGTTTTTTTCTAGACCTTCGGGATTTTTTTAGGGTTCATACATGCATTGATCCAGTCGAAGAACCTGCTCCAGAGCGACTACTCCGCCTAGCCTATCTTCCTGCCCGCCCCGGGTTCTCTCTGCTCGGTTCCACAATCAATCCCAGATCCATCCATTTTGGGGAGGTCAAATTCCGTGCTCTTCTAATTGCTTAGAAGGGTTCAAGAACCCCCTTTTACATCTAGGGCTCATCGAAGCCCTATTAGTTCTGTATATTCAGGAACAGGGCTATAAAATGGTCGACTGCTAAACCTATCAGGGTTAAAAAATCGTATACTTGAACGATGCCCTCTATCGGCGATCGTTAGACGGACTACTTCTACTTTTGCGATGTCTGTCACATGAAGAAGCTCAGCAAGCCTTGCAAGAAGTACGTACATGCTTTACTAATAGGGGCATAGTAATAGTGGTTTGCTGGGTTGGTTTTGCTCTATAACTTATCACGGGGGGATGGAAAGAAGAGAGGTCAACAGGAGTGGAAGCCAAACGACGACGGGGCCGAGAATCTGTGATCGATCCGAAGAACCAACCACTGCCAGATACGATTCTGCTCCCCCTTCGTACAAAAAATGCGATTCTTTCTCGGCTTTCTTTCGGCTTAAGAAGGCTGCGGTGAGAATGAGGATGACTTCGGAACTCTAGGAGAATGGGCGTTTTAGGGCGGGATCTAAAAGCTCTCCAACGTGTTGCGGAGCCTTCGGCCGTGAGAGGGGAGGGTCTTTTTTTGGCTTCCTCGGGGCCGTGTGAAGCTTAGCTTGCTTTAGCAGCCACGTGATGATTCAAGTTCGTGGTAGGCGTAGTAGCCCCCTCGGGCATGCTCCTTGTACAACCAAGCGAAGAGCTAGTGAGGGCCGGAATGGAATATCGTATGTAGTGTAGAATCGGATCTGAAGCTCTTTACTAGGATTGGAACAAGCGAGGAACGAGTGACCACAAGCTCCGCTTAAGCGCTCGACATGCAGTTAGCTCAAAACATGTTCATCATGTGGTCGAGCGAAGCGCACCTGTGTGAAGCAGCCTAGCATCACTTTAGATAGAAGCAGAGTGGGTGACTTACAACTGAAAGTAAGTTCTTCGGATCGATATCTCGTACGACGTAATGGAGATCTTGGTCTAGATCCGGTGGTTCGCGGAATTCGGGACCTAACGATGTTCGGTTCGTCACATGAACGGGAGCGGACGATTCCCTCGTCTCCCCCTTTTCGGGGAATGGCTGCAATCACAAGCAAGTGATTGAATGAGTGGGGGGCTTTCGTGTGGTAGTAATTGCGAACTCATTCCATTTTTTGAGGATTCGTTCCCTGTTCCTGCGGCTGAGAAGCCTCGAGCTCCGCTCCCCTTACTCAACCCAACCTTAAAAAAAAGACCTTTCCCCGTTTTATAATAATAAGGTAAGCTACATAACCGGCGGAATTTCCCAATCCTATCTTTCCTTGAAGTAAGCCCGGAGCGGGAGCAACTTCTACAGCAAATTGAAACTCGATCACTTGGCAGGGAGGAGGTATTTTTGAGCGCATGTTGATCATTTCGAAAAAGCCTGTTTCGTCTAATTTTCCGGAAAGCCGGTCATACTATTCCACTTTAGCTAAGCTAATGATGAAAGAGGATCTGTATTTGTCTGCAGATGATGATGATGTCCACTCCTGGCTCGATGCGAAAAACGAAAGGGAACTCTCGTAATTAAGAAAAAATTTCCTTAGTAATTAAGTAATTAAGCAGCATCCTTTAAGTGAGTAGGGGTGCGCCGGACCGCAGACGAATAATAGGTACCTCCACCCCAGGCAGAGTTAGTGAGCCGTGTAATAGGCGACCATTTCGCGCGGTTCGGGGGGCACTTGCGAAAGCCGCCGGCGACCGACAGCGTCTTGACCCCTATCAAATTTTTGGGCCAATTCCCTCTTCGTACTACCAAAAAATGAGATTCTTGCCGAATCCGAGTTTGCTGCTCCAACCATTACCAAACTAATACCTATTCCGTTTAGTACTTTAGGTGCTTCTGTTGCGTATAATGTAAATCCCGTAGCGGATCAATTCCAACGAGCCTTTCAAACTAGTACTTTTTGTAATCGACTCTATAGCTTCTTCAATAAACGCTGGTTTTTCGATCAAGTTTTTAATGACTTTCTAGTCAGATCGTTCCTGCGTTTCGGATATGAAGTCTCATTCGAAGCTTTAGACAAAGGTGCTATTGAGATATTGGGCCCTTATGGTATCTCGTACACATTCCGACGATTGGCCGAGCGAATAAGTCAACTTCAAAGTGGATTTGTTGTGCGAAGAGTGCGTTATGACCCGTGGCCGCCTGCCTGGTGGGGGCGGCTCCTCCGTTGTGGGTAAACGGGAAACCCGACTCTACGAACCCGAGGAAAGAAAGGCTGCACAGCATAAGGGCGTTAAGACCGGAGCTTTTTGTAGTGCTAGCAGGAATGCAAGTGAATTAATCCTATCCCCTAGCGAGTGAAGTGCTTACGCCCCCTTCTATAAAGGGCGCGCTATTCGAATATAAAAGTAAAGGGGGCTGAGAAGCTGTTGCTTGCTGTCTACTTCGCGAGCCTTCACTGCCCCGTTCTGTAACTTCCCTTCTTTCGTCCGTCCACGAGGCTGTAAAAAGAGAGATAGGGGCGGCTATCTAGCGGGAGTCGTTTCGGTTGTATGCCACGAGGTCCCTATGGACAAGGGGACAAGTGAATCATCGCTTTTGGGCGCAGGCAGCCCTCTACCATCTATCCCATTGCATTCCATTGTCTCGTATTGTACTGTACCCTATCAGACCAGATACATCTATTGAGTGAGATAAGGGGATAAAACGAAAATTCTATTAGATATTCTTCATTTTTTTATTGATAGGGATCCCCATTCATTCCTAGATATTCCCGTCACTACGGATTGATTGTCCCTACCTAACTACATGATAGTGGTCTAGGGAGCGCAATTGCTAGAGCACGGGAGAATGAAGAGTAATGATTTCAGCAAGAGCAGCCGGACGGACTACTATAGTGAGTCTAGTGACTACTAGAGTAGAGTTAAGTCAAAAGGTATGGTATAGCAGGCCTTTCCGAGCGAGCCTCTGGGATCTCCTGTAAACCCCCATTCTGTGGTAAAGGGAGGATATTAGGGGAAGCTGTGAGTGGAGATTCCCCTGCAGAGAGCCGGATGAGGTGAGACCCTCACGTCCGGTTCGGAGGGCGGGGATATCCCGACCCTACTATCATTATGCCTTTGCAATGTTACTTGGTTCAACTCTATTTGTGACCTTTTCTCGTATGTGGGACTCTATATCTTCTTGGGTAGATAATCGATCGTCTTTCATTTGGATAGTGAGTTGTTTTTATAATAATAAGTCAAGTCAAGAATAATAATAGAACTTGAGGAGCTTGCCAGGATGGCTTGGTAAGCAAGCAGTTATGTAGGCGCCAACTCCCAGTTCTTTTTCTCTTCTTTCTTTTTAAGTTTAGTGACAGTTCATCAAAACAATTGTCCAAGATTGCTAGATCGAGCACGCGACGCGCATAGTATTTAGTCCAAGATCGGGTTGTCTCCTCTTCAACATTTCTACTACTTCCTTGCCTTACCGACTTAAAGCAGTGATTAATATCTGCCGGCCTCGATGCCTGCTGACTTATTGGTCACGTTACTGAGTTCCTAGGAGCGAGAAAGGAAGAGGGCAGGAGTCACTTGAACCTAGTCTGAAAGTTGTGTATCCAATAACAGCTTTAAGCAAGAAGCTGGTAGTCTAATTCTCAGAAGTACAAGAAGGTAGTGAACAGATCGATGATGCAGCGGTAGGCTCTTCAGGAAGAAGCGTCACCCTTTGGTATTGACTTGAAAGCAAAGTCGGTAGATCATCTGTAGTTGTTGGTTCCTGGGTTCCGGGAGAGCCAGAGTCAAATGAGCTTTTTCCAGGTTTGCTTGCTGACTGAGTTGCTTTACATTTTTGTTTATTCGCATGGCACTCTGTTTCAGAGCTACTGAATTACTTTTCTTGCTGTGAAGCAAAAAGGCAAAGAGTCTAGTATACCCTTGAAGTGGGAAGATTTGCGAACTTTCATTGACCGAGCTTTCACCATCTCCGGATGAAGTGGATTCATCTACTCGTATCACGGACTGAACAAGCCAAGGTGAACTCAGCTATCCATTCCATTGGCCACCAAAAAGAGGATGGCCATAGCGCTGTTGAGGTGTATGAACCTACCTTATCATAGCGCCCCGATTCAACTCGACTCCGATGATAATGTTGTGCATAGATAGCGCTTTCTGACGCATCCTTCTGCGTGGAATCTCTTGATCTTGAATGCGGTGTCTACTGATTTTGATGAATGGCTTGAGTGAAAGCCTTGCCCTAGGTGCGTACGCGGGCTTGTACGCGTCTAGGGCGTGTGCGCTTGAAGTGGGCTTGTGCGATGCCTTTGAAGCTTCAATCCCTCAAGGGACGGGATATGATAGAACCTTTTTTATGATAGATCTGTTGCGGACGCCTTGATTACTTTTAACTATTTTCTGCCGGTTGAAGACATGCCTACATTGAGTCTGAAAGCCAACGCAGAAGTCGGCTAACCCGAGATTTCTATATATGAACTCAAACGGCGAACTGAAGCAAAGAAAGAGGTTCAGCTTTTCGACAGGTTCCATTCTATTTTTGATTGATGGCAAAACAAGCATCCTGAAACGCAACCTCAATCTATTTGCCCGAGCACCGTACCCTATATAAGAACAGAAAGAGATTGAAGTTACTTTTATCCTTTGATATCCGACCTGGTATTGATAAGGAAGTTCGCATCGGGCACGAAAGACCTAGGGAAGAAAAAATCTTAGTTCCACGGTTATCTTATTGGGAAACCGTATCAAAGCTCCTTGGCAAGTCTACAATCTTAGGACTATATAATAACCTAGCTAGCTTAAATGCCTTAGTAGCGAATTTTCTCTTCTTTAAATCGACCGATACCCTTTTAGTAGTGGGTTGGGCTTTGAACAAAGGGAATAAGAACTGTGTGTGGAAGCAAAGCCGAGGCAAACCTTGTTTCTTAGGCAGTTCAATCCTCACATATGAAGTGGGGGTTGCTCCCTTAGGCCGGGACTAGCTATGTGGTAAGTCACTCACACTCTCCTCGAAGCAAGGCCACAGAAACTCTCAGTATTCTAGGGGCCTAGAGACTAACCAGTAAGTCTGATTCTTTTTCTTATTTAGTTGTTCGTCGAACAAAGTCCTAAGGTAAGAACTTCGCGCATAAGATAAAAGTAAGGAAACTTAGGACAAAGATAGTAATATTTAGTAGGGGCATACTTTCTTCCTAAGAAGTGGCTCATCGGTGAAGGATTCCCGCGAAAAGAAAGGGATGGGTTCTTCATGGCTAAAGGTTTTAGCTGCTTTCCTTATCTTAGAAGGATGGGTATAACCCATAATAGAACGCGGATTCTTGCCTGATAAGGGCTTAGCCTCCTACCCAGAAAGTAGGATTCTTATTTAATTTGCTAGCCGAACAAAGAGAACATATAAGGCATAAAAGAAAGAACAAGTACGCCATCGGGATAAGAAGAAGAGGTCACATCCTGGAGGAAGAAAGACTAATAAGTAAGATAAGCGAAGACATATACTCCATCATGCATATGAAAAGAGGCCCTTCGGGGCGGGGAGCTACAGGTCACGTACTCCTGTTAAAGACTAAGACTAACTATTCAGACAGGAAGACTTCAGACAAAGCTTTGTTCCTATTCCTTCTAACCGAGGGAAGCTAGAATGCTATAGTTTAGGCATACTTCGTTACTTCGGCTTCCAGAGCTGCGCCCAATGGCGTTCCTAGTAAACCCACTTATTATAATGAGGGCGGCTCAACGGCACACTTATCCCTGTATTCTGGAATTCTGGTCTTAGATGACTCCCCACCTCCCGAACTTCCTGCTCTTTTGCTGTCGAACTTGATGGCTTAAGTGTCTGCCTAACCTCTCCTTCTCTATTGAAAAAATTAGTATAATAATAGCCTTTTCCGCGGAGGATAAATCATCTGGATCCCCCAACTCACTCGCCTACTAACATCGAGTAGGATAGACTTCCCACAGCGCTAACGCTCGGTGGCCTTTCTTCTTGTCCCTAGGGTGGGCAGTGAATAGTAAGGTCAATTTTAAATAGCTCTCTACAACGGGAACAACATATCACATCCTCAGGTCCCTAACTCATCTTACCGGCCCATGGAACCGCTGCTTGTGTCCCCTATTTAATTACATCGCTATGCCTCGGATTCGATTCTCTTCATCTTTGCCCAAAGCCTTCCCCTTTGCCAGTTATGCTCTACTTCCTTTTCACACTTCCAGAGGTAGAGTGACTGCAGCCCTTTCCAAGAGTCCCTTTTCCAAGAAAGAAAAAAAGGTATCTGAAGAGGAAGAAGACTTGACAGTAGCACTAGCGGAAAGAGGGTCAGAGAAGCACTAGCGGGGAGTACCAGACCTTGATGCGGAAGCAGAGTGACTATCTCACTAATCCTTGGGAAAGTATGAAGGGACGTATAGATCACACATGCCATCTCGTCCTTCATTGATCCGGGAATCAAAGATGGGTTGTCTCGGGGAATCACCAAAGAAAGCCCATACATATATTCCACTTGAACCAGAAGCCTTGAACCGGAAGGGGTCACGCTGTACCCAGAGCGTAAAGGCACCCATTCCAATCTCATAAGTCATCACTGCTGGTAAGGCAAGCCATCTTGCTATTCGAGAACAATCCCTACTTCCAGGATCGGCAACCCTATTCAGTACTGGAGTCTCCTCTTCTAGCTTCCATAGTTCCAAATCCTTACAGCTCGTACCTCGATCCGGTACAATGATCCGTGGAGAGTAAGCTATGTACTCTTCTTTAGTCCGATGACCCGCATCATATGTCCCCATTTTATTTTATGTCAGACTCCGCAGGGGACACAAGCTGCTTATGAAGAAGAATACGGAGGCGGAAGTCATACCCTTTGCTCTCAAAGAAAGTCAAACCTGGGGGAGTACACACCTATCTGCATTGAAATCTATATGCTGGCCTTACCATACCCCCTCTGAACTGTAGCAGCTGGATGAGACCTGAAGGTAGTGAGCGGGCTGCCTTTCATGCAATTAGTCACATTCGGAATGAGTCATTTCTCTCTTTGCGTACCCGAAAAGGAAGCCCTATTGACGGTGGAGATAGGTTACCAGCGAAAGGCAAGTTACGCTGAGTTCATAGCCCATACACTACAGTCTTCAACGGAATGGTGACACCCGCCTCTGAATAGAGATGGGACTCCCGCTTTCTCTAGGCTGACTGCCTACTTGACTACTCTACCAGTCCCTAAGCTATCCCTCTTGAACGTAAAGACGGCTAACCAGGAATTCTAAAAAATATCTTAAGATAAGATTGTAATCACTCTTCATTCGATAGGGATTGTTTAGACCGAGTCACCTTCGCCCAATAGAGCCTAGCCATGAGTTGATCCGAAATGGGTCCGCGAAGCCGGTCACCGAAGGCTAAGGTCCAGTCTACTAAGATTGAAGACAAGTTACACATAGGGGGGGGGATGAGATAGTAATTTACACAATTTTAAAATGCCACTTTTCATCCATGGTTGATTGAAATGTCGAATTTGCTGATTTGACAGTAGGAATTCGGGGATTTGGGCTATACTATAAGGTAAGAAATCTTCCTTCTTTCAAGGCAAACCTAAGATAGGGAAGTGACTCTTTCAATGCCGTAGGGAAGTCTTCAGATGAATCTGATTAATGAACTCGTCTTCCCGTGGGAAATCATCCAAGGGTTGGGGACTAATCTTCTTCCTTTGCCGATGCAGCAGGAAACTCGTCTGCATTCTTTGTTTTAGATGAAAAAGGTGCGGCTAGCTAAAGCAGCTAAAGCTAGGGCTTAACATGACACCCGAAACCTTTGAGCTGCGCCACTCCATGTAGTAGCAAGAAGTTAAGAAAGGAATCGCGAACTAGGCACCTTTGGATAACAGCCCAGGGATAGGGAATTCATCCGCTTTAACAGCCTAAGGCCGGGGATCAAATTCCTCCGATGCGACCTATGACCTTTGAGCGCTTCCTCTTCCCGATAGAGCGCATTCTAGTTGCCGCGGATTGAAAATTACCAAACCCGAGCTTCACTTGCTAAGGAGCTGTTTTGCCCGGAATAGCTCTAATATAACACTATTATGCCGTGGAGAAGCGTAATTTCAACATGAGGGGAAGTAGCGTCATTACTATATAATTTTAGGATTTATAACCTAAGGTGGAGAACATAGAATGAGCTGGATAGGCTACTTAAATAACTCTTTGCCGAAGGCGGAGGGAAGCCCTAAATCAGGAAGTTGGGAAAGTAGCTATCCGGCAGTTCAAGTTGATATGGCTGCTAGAAAGCGATTTCGTTTTTCAGGACTTGGGCCAGTCCGATAGGCAAACATACATCGGACAAGTCAAACTGCAGTTTAGCAAGAAGGAAGTAGACCTATCCACGGCTTAAGCCTATCCATGTGTCTACGCCTTCTGTGAGACCACCCATATTATATACCCCTAAGGAGAAAGAAAAAGAAAACTTTTCCTGTTTAATGAGCGAAGGATGCCTCTCCGTATAGTCGAGCTCTTTCAGACCTGGGGGTTGCCCTAGATCCAACACCGGAATTAGGAAACTTGTCTTGCTGCTCTGCCCGGTGATTTAGTTGGTGATGTTGCCTAGATCCCACTCCGGAAGTTAGGTATTTAGCTTCTTTCCTGTTCGGGTGCCTGCTAAGCTGTATAATCGGTATGAACTCTGTCTGCTAAGACCTATTAACTAGGGGAGTCTTCCTCTAAAACCGGAATTTTTTGAGTCTTTGTCCGGCGACTCTGGTGATTGACTTCCGGTGAGTTACTCAAGCGAGTTGGTATTAGGCGATTAGTCTTCTTTCTTCCAACACTGTTTTAGAAGAAGCTAAAGGTGTTGCTAACGCGGATATAGCGAGGGGTTAACCTACTTCTTAAACACCGGGAATAACAAACATAGCAACAGGACCTAGGGCGAAGGGAACTCCCTGCTTTCTTCCTCGGGTGAGACCCCTATGCAGTAAATATTCATACTTGCTTCCTCGGCATCGATACCGATGTCCGTAATACCGCTACCACTAATCTCACTCTTACAGTTGGCGTTGGTACTCCGCAGTCTTGACCCTTAGTTGCAGACTTCCTATTATCATCTGAGGAAATCTTTATCCCAAAAAGAAAGGCTTGTTTATTCTATTACCCTGACCTGTGGGATATAGTCAATGCGGATCTTTGATCCTCTTGTTCATCTAGTAGAGTAGTTCGGATAGTAAAGTCCCATGTGACTTTACTATTCCCTCTTATTCTTATAGAATGTACAATTTCAGTGTGACAGGGTTATCCGATGGACAGGCAAAGGTATCTCCGGCTTAGCGCCTCCAACACGTTCTGATTACGAGGCTGAATGAAACCTTTCTTTCGATCTCCTGTAGCCCTTGGGTTCTATGGATATAGGTTCCCTTTGTCGGGTAAGCAGTAAGTAGTTTATCGCGTATACACCGGTAAACGAATATGTCCCGCTTCTCTGACTATATTAGGAGTGTAAAGAAAGAGCTAAGACACTCTCTCTTCTCTTGAGCCCTAATCGGTATACTAGTTATGGGTAATATATATATAGCCTAATAGGTATCCCATTTAAGGTACCTAAGAGGTATAGGAGGGTAAGCCGTCTTATTCACAGTTAGAGCGGTAGCCTAAAGCATAGTCTTAGTTATTCCTGGGAAGATCTTCCATTGGTGGCTCATCAGTCAGCAGTAAGAGCGTATTGATCGGCTTCATATTACTATTACTCAGGCTTCCTATTAAGGTAAGAGGTATAAGCTGGGGCTAGCATAGGCATAGAGTGGTTCTTCTGATTAGCGCTTTAATAATCAATGGGTATAGTGCCTTAGATCGAGCTAAGCAGTCCACTAATCTACGGATTCTCCTCCTGCATTAAAGACTCCTCTTGTTCTACTTGTTAGTGTTTAAAGTCTTGTTAGTTAACTGTAGCCAAAGCGGTTCTATGCCACTGCTGAGGTTACATTGGTAGCTAAGTAGGAAGCAGTCAATGCACCAAGCGGTAAACCGAATCCCCGGCTTCCCCTCTTAACGCCTTTATCCCTTACTTATAGTAAAGAACCCGTATTTTCATTCTTGTTAGCGGTAAGCTGGCCCTATCCTATTGCAGAGGTAAAGTTGTTAATAGGAAATCACCTTTCCCTCAAAGGTAAAACCTCAGGAAGGCTATACTACGAATGAGTCTATTCACCTTTTGATTCCCGGGCTAGCCTACTTGAATGTATGATCAGTGACCTTATTGTCTTACTTGCTATTCCTTCACTTACTACTTATATTACTCTTAGAGCCCTATCGAGTGTTAGAAAACCAAGTCCTATTTCGGGTGCTTGCTCTGCTTTATCAGAAGGTCTTGCTCTTGCTTCCTTCTGTTCCGTAGCAATTGAAGCTCATGTGACTATTTAACTTAACTTATAGGTAAGGGAGTAGAAAGCCCTCTATTAACCTATTCTTCTTACGTGGCCATCCATCTCTTCCTCTTAGCCCGGTTTAAGAGATCCGATAGGCATAGTACGAGAGGAAGATTCTCGCTTGAAGGCAGGGTCAGCTCTACTTGTGGGATCCATTCTCCTTTCAAGCCGCTTATTAGCATTTGCCTCGAGCAAGCTCGGACTACTACTACTGAACGGAAGGGCTCATAAGAAGTTAGAAGAGCCCCATAACTAGTATACCCATTCGATCCACTCATTCGAGCTACAAAGACAAGAAGAGAGGAAAACCGTTTCGTGCTATTTGCTCAAGATTAAAGAGGGCATGTCGACACAGACAGAGAGCTGCTGTTTAGGAAGCATGAATCAAAGCGACGTCTCTTTGCAGCCGCCTGCGATTGAAGGATCGGCTACCCGGGAAAGGGTTGAACTCTTAATCACTTTGCATTCCTGGCCTATGTGAGTGAACGGATCTCTAGCATCCTCCACTTCAGCCATCAGGTAATCACTCGCTCCTCCGCGGATGCTCTTCAAGACGTCGACGCTGACGGGCAATAAAAGAAAGAAGAATATGCAGTTTGAGGATTTGTAAAGGGACTAAAGGGCCCCCTTTCTCACGATTCTATTTTTAAAGTGTGCCCCTGGAATGAATTATACAGCTACGGTGACACTAAACCTGCCTCGAAACGGATTCGAAATTGTAACCAAGCCTCGCTTCTTTAGGTTGCCCATCTTGTTCGCGCTGTTAAGCCCTAACTCCTCAGACAAAAGGTAAGCCTCCTTCGTTCAAAAGAGATATAAATAACCTCCGATCGCGATACTTACCCAAGCATCGCTCACTCTTCCCCCGCCCAAAGCAACTAGGAAGGGGCGTAAGCACACTCGCAGCTAGCTCTGATTCTTCCACCTAGCCGAGCCAGAACAAAAGGAAAGAAAACTTTTTTTAAGTATGACCCGATCCCAATATGTGTGATAGAATCAAATTGATTCCTACTTTAAACATTAGATCTTCTGTCTCAGTTAAGAGGGGTCATGGAAAGAACAGGCTCAAAATCACGATCAATTCCTTTTTCAAATCCTGCTGCAGCTGCACGGTCTCTTCCTGCGTGCCATAAATGACCTACAAATAGGAAGAATCCTAGAACAAAATGCGAGGTAGCTAACCAACTTCTAGGAGAAACATAATTAACTGCATTGATCTCGGTAGCTACGCCACCCACAGAATTTAAAGAACCTAAAGGAGCATGAGTCATATATTCCGCAGACCGCCTTTCTTGCCAAGGTTGTATGTCTTTTTTCAGCCTACTCAAATCCAAACCGTTGGGACCCCGTAGAGGTTCTAACCAGGGAGCACGCAGATCCCAAAAGCGCATAGTTTCTCCTCCAAAAATGACTTCTCCAGTTGGGGAACGCATTAGATATTTACCTAAACCAGTAGGTCCTTGAGCAGATCCCACGTTAGCCCCAAGACGCTGGTCTCTAACTAGAAAAGTAAATGCTTGAGCTTGCGAAGCTTCTGGGCCAGTGGGTCCATAAAACTCACTAGGATAAGCGGTATTATTGAACCAGACAAAGCAACAAGCAATAAAACCAAAGATAGATAATGCCGCTAAACTATAAGACAAGTAAGCTTCTCCAGACCATACAAGTGCACGTCGAGCCCATGCAAAGGGTTTGGTTAAGATGTGCCAAATTCCACCAAGTATACAAATGGAGCCTAACCATACATGTCCTCCAATTATATCTTCCAAATCATCTACACTAACAATCCATCCTTCTCCTCCAAAGGGCGATTTTAGTAAATAACCAAAAATAACACTTGGACTAAGGGTCAAGTTGGTAATTTTTCTTACATCTCCCCCACCCGTATGAACTAATCCTGCCGCCTAACCCCCCCCCCCAACTAATGAAG
>OY787630.1:137500-152500 GCA_963678935.1 Umbilicus rupestris
TATATGGGGGGCTTGGATGGTGAGCAAAAACAATTGATCAATAAGTTGGTCAACTTTCGCATGAAAGAAGGTAAAAAAACAAGAGTTCGTGCTATTGTTTATCAAACTTTTCATCGCCCAGCTCGAACTGAACGCGATGTAATCAAACTTATGGTTGACGCCGTAGAGAATATAAAGCCCATCTGCGAAGTGGAAAAAGTCGGAGTAGCAGGTAAAAAAATGGATGTCCCTGGGATTGTAGCCAGGGATCGTCAACAAACCTTAGCTATTCGTTGGATCCTTGAAGCTGCTTTCAAACGACGTATAAGCTACAGGATAAGCTTAGAGAAATGTTCATTTGCTGAGATACTGGATGCTTACCGAAAGAGGGGAATTGCACGTAAGAAAAGGGAGAATCTTCACGGACTGGCTTCCACCAATCGAAGTTTCGCGCATTTCAGATGGTGGTAAAGTGAGACCACAAAAAGAGCTCTTCCTCATTCAGTCAGATTATTCAGTAAGATATGGTTCCTTCCTTCTTTTTGTTTGAATCTTCATATCGATTTAAAATTCCTAATTCCCCTCCCTTCATTGATTGAGTTGGAAGAATCCATAGGAGGCCCGCCCGTTATGCATTGCATGAAAGAACCTTGTATTACTTCTCTTTTGCCTCAGGTCGAATGAATACGAAAGGGGGATCAATCAAAAAAAGAGGCCATGAAGAAGTAGTGGGCCTTTCACCCTCTTTCTTTTTAGTGACTCGGGAAGCGGATCTGATAAATGCACTTCAAAGGGGGAGAAGCTAGGTTTCCCATGTTGGTATGGCCGGGCATAAAAGATTCTGAAGTTAGATCAAAAAAGAAGAGATAGAAAGAGATAACAGAACGGAAATGATAGCCCTGAATTATGTCAGGGCAAGAGTTGGGTCCTTAGCTTCGGTAAAGATATAGGAAGAGTGCCAGGGGTTCTGTTAAGACTATTATTAAATTAAGTAGAGCTAAGAGGAGTGCGCGAGTCCCTTCGGTTACTCATCGGCTTAGGAAGTTCTGAGAAGTCCCGTCCACGGATTGAGGGATTTAGGCTCGTGTAAGGCCTATGAGAGGATGACCCCAGGGATCTTTGCCTCGGCCCGTCCCCAGGCTTCCGCCTGAACTCCATCTCTTCCTCTACCAACGACCGGATTAACGAAAGCAAGAATAGGAATCCCCGGCTGAATTACCCTTGGGCTTTGATCGTCTAAAGGATATGCCTGCTGATTGAGCGGAAGAAGGCTGCTTTCCGTATTCTTTCATTCCTATTAAAGTCTGCATAGGTGATATAGCGCACCCCTAGATAGTAGGTCATCTTACTATCTATGCTCTTTGGGAAGTATCCGAGGGCCCAAACCTTCTTCCGTATGCTCCGTCCTTCTCTTTTCCACGGGACTCCGAAAACTCAATATTTTTATTATATAAGTTGGGCTTTGTGTCGTTGTTAGCTAGAAGTGAGGGCCAAGCAAGGTGTCTTCTGCGGTTAGCCTAGCACAAGGGGCGGTGCTTTGTTATAAGTAACTGACCTCGGGAGCGCCAGCCCTAGGAGTTAGCTAGATAGGTAGATAGGCGGGCAGGTGGGTAGGCAGGTAAACTGTTTGTCCTGTTTGAATAAGTAGTTAAGGCGGGGCTTCTATTTTATCAAGGGAGTGGGTGTAGGCCGGGCGGATAGCATGAGCGACGAGCGCCCGTTCTACTAGTTCTAGTAGTAGCAGGCAGTAAGTAAGCGAATATCTTCTTTTCTTTACTTGTATGACTTGCCGGGCGCCCGCGCTTAAGAAATCCTTATGGTAGCTAATGATGATTTGGAAGTAGCATGACCGGGTCAAGTATGTATGTCTTTCGTTCTGAGTGACTAAATAATGTAATGCTAATCAACCTTTGTTTGGGGTGAGGCCATGGGGGGGGGTTTCCCGGAGTGATGAGAAAAGTGGGAATGTAGCACTCGCTGCCGATGCCTTTGGTTAGCTATCACACGAAGTGGGGGATAAGTATGCAGCGGTTTCGACCCTATGCTGATAGAAATGTTTCATTTTACAACTGGAATAAAAGAATAGGAGTCTTGCTTTGTTGAGTTTGCTGTCCTCGGTGCCTGCTTTCTTTGCATCAGGTTGTTCACTCAGATGCTTTTCCGGCTCTTGCAAAGACCTATGCTTCTTAGCTTCATTCTGATCTAAAGCATGCAACCTCTCTCCTCCCGCCTCTTTCCGAGCCTCTTGAAGGGCCGCTTTCTCCTAACAAATCCACTAGCAAAGGGGGAAGCCCCTCTCTCCCAGAGTAGTCAATCGGAGAAGCGGAAGAGGTCACATCCTATGACCAAAGACTCACTAAGACAAGGAAGAAAGACAGCTCTTAGCAAAGAGATAATACTTGCCGGAATTCCTTTTTGAAAGTAAATGCATCCCTCCGTTCGGTATACCTACCCAGGAAGAAAGAGCAAGTAGCTGCAGTGGCATTTGATACGCTCACTCCGAAATATCATATGTGAGAAAGACCCAGCGTACTATTCGCACGCAGGAAAGAGACTACCCTCTGTTCGCGCTTTGTTGCCCTTGCGCCGCTCGTTCACTCCCCTATTGGGCTTATTAAGTAGTTCCATACCTAGTAGAAATAGGAGAGGCGGAAACAGATTATATGCACTTAGCTTGGAAGAAAAAGAAGAAAGAGCCTCATAAGCTGCTATTTGGGCACAGACCTTACCACACACTCAGGATGTTAAGGAACTCGGGTTCCGCGGCTTACGCTCTCCAACTAAATAGCCAACTCGGACCAGCCGAACTACCAATCCACATCTCCACTGCCAATCGAACTCACCGCTTACGGTCTTTACCAAACCCAACACTCACGCTCTACAAGCTACCTACCCGACCGCCCCTAGGGCTACTTAAAGCAGAACAACAGTCTTTGAGAATGCGTATTCAGGTAAAATGCCGAGGGACGGCAGAACTGCCGGTTAACCCAATTCATCAGTCAGTAGCTACCAACAAGCCCCTAGCAGCCGGTCATTCCTTACAAAAGCTTATGGCTAAATGCTCTACTAAAGAAGGAGCTTTAAGCCCCGCCTATAGTAGCCTAAAATAAAAGGTCAAGAAGGGCAGGCTCTTTACAATGCTTACGATCTCTCGAACTAACTCCCATCAGGTGCGGTTAAGCGAACTCTAAACAAGGAATAAAAAGGTTAGGCATTCCAACTGCTTACGAGCTATCGAACTAGGGTAGAACCCAGGCCCTAGCTGTTAGAGAGTTGAATGCCTTATATGAGGCTTCCCTTCTGCCTTTCCTTAGTCCAGGGAATCTGAGTGAACAAAGTTTGTTTGTTCATACAGGCAGTGTGATTTGGGGATCTTTTGTTTGCTCCGCAAGGTAGCCAGAGCCAGCCAGTTTTTCATTAAAAAGGCATGATCGTCTTCAACTGCCGAAAAGTAGTGCAGAGAACTAGTAAGAATTGTGCCTGCCATCTCAAATTCGTACTGCATGGCGATATTACTCTAACACTCTATAAATGGAGGCTCGATAAGTGTCTTCACTTCAAAAAAAAAATTAATTTAGTACTAGCACGTATGGATATGGATGCTGCAAACAGGGTTTCTGAAATTGCTGCCGAAATGGGGCAACTGCAAAATGCAATTAAAGAGCACCGTAGAGTGCTAAACTCCCTTTTGAGAAGTGTTAGAACAATGGATCCTGCAAGGAAAGAAGCGCGCATTCGCGCTACCAGAGAGCGCATAGAAGGTTTGGGGAAGAGGCAGCAAGCGCTGCGGGCGGAGCAGGAAGACCTAATTGTGCGTGTTGCCACCCGCGGTCACTGGGGAGACTAGAAGAGTCCGTCGACGCAAAGTAGTGTGTTTTAATGCATGGCTTTCTCTGTCTTTGTTTGGTGGGGATCTACTCCCATGCCTCGTAATCCTATCTTTAAAACAGCCAAAACGGTGTCTTTAAAGCGCAGTAACGAGAGTTAGTAACAAGATATAACCCTATACTAATTATTTAAAGTAGCACAATGATCCGTAGAATATCGTAGAGCACTGAAGGCTACGCTTGCTTGCGAACAAGAACTTTAAGTTTACAGACCAGCTTCGGCGAAAGCCTTCTATCTTATCTTGAATTCCAGTTTCCTACTGAATAACTACAACTACTGAAACTAATCCACCTAGCTCAAGTTTACCCTTGCTGCTTAGAACCTGTCATCCACTTAAAGATAGCCCTAAGGTAGTTTACTACTTGCTTGTTAAAGGGATTTCCAGTAGCTAACCGTAGACGCTAACTCGTATGCCCTTGCCTAGGTTCATCCGAGCCTGTGAAAAAAGCCCTTGATCAATAGGTCTGAGAGTCAAGGACTCCCCTGGAATTAGGGATCACTCAAGAAAGTTGTTTAAGGGGCTAAAGCCAAAACTAGCCATTGTAACTGATAGTTCTTCTTTCGGATAGTCCTTTCTTTTAGAACGAGGAGCCACTGCTTCTTCTCTCTTTTATGCGCTAGCGACTCCATAACATTCAGAGAGAACTGGGGGAATCAGAGCCCGATGGAAGCTTCAGCTTGTATTGAATTACAAACTTATCATACTCCGATACAGTTGGATAGACGTATTCCGTAATCTGCTCCATTATTGCCATAATGATTAGATTCCTTTCACAACATGAAACATCCCTATAAAAATGGTGTATGTGTGATTCGGAACGAGGAAGAAGGGTTGTTTAGAACTTTCTTATCCTGACACTTCTTTAATTGAAAGAGTTGGTCAGGCTCCTATTGGATTGAGAGGCCGTAGTCGAGACTAGAGCTAAAGGAAGAGCTTCGAGGTAAGGTTGAGTGGGGGAGCCAAGGTGCTGCGGCCAGAGCTAAAAAAGGGGAGCGATTCCCATTAGTGCTCTAAGATTGAAGTCAATGATTTGTGCTTTCATCACAGAAGCCAATGCAAGTCCGAGTAACCTTCTTTCGATAGCTTTAGATGGGCTCTTTCTAGTAAGTTCACTGTAAAAACAAGCTTCGGATTGCATGTGTGAAACATATGGTTCGTTTTTTTCTTCATCCCGTGAAAGCTCATTTGGAAAAAGAAAAAAACCGGAATGAGACCCGGATTTCCCCAGAAGAGGACTCTCTGTCTTCATTCCCCACCTAGAAATTGATTGAACTAACTCCCGATACCGGGACCAATCTAATGAAAACGCGTTCTATGGACACTTTTGGTAAAGAAAAATCAACGTTAGGTCCCCTCAAGGCGGCTAAAGCCCATCAAGGCATCTTTACCACTAGCAACAGTTAGCAGTTAGCAGGTATCCTAGGAGCAGTACCATCCCATTCCTCTTAACCAGTAGTACACTCGTGATATCGTTCACTCTGTTCACTAGTCTTTCCCCTGTCTTAAGAACTAGCTACACTTCTGACTAGCACCAATCCCGAGGTCTAGACACTGTCGTAACTACCAATACCATGCCCAAAGGAAGTAACTGTAAGCTAGTTTGCTTCAAAGTGGGATTTCCCTTGTGAAACTCTAGTTAGGTATCTCTACCCACTTTGTTCAACAGTAGAGTAGTTGTGCATTAGGATTGGATGAGAACTGGCACAGATTTTTTCCTTCTGCTTTTTTTTAGTGGAACTGTCTTTCCCTGAAGCTTGAGGTCCAGTTTCCAATCATCTAGAGGTTACATTTTGAGTTGCTTTCCTGAGGATTGAATTCCCTTGTGCCTTTCCTGTACCAGGTATTGTAGTTGCTATGTAAGTTCCCTTTACTAGGGCTTATTTGTCTGGTCCCAGTGCTTCTGCCTGTGAGCCCGTTTTAAAGCTATCTGATCATCGCAATTATCTTGCTTGAAACCTATGCCCGGCCCAAGACCATTGCTAGCCAGGACTAGTCCGTCTTTCTTTCCGGCAGTTGCAGTTCTTGTTGTTTGCTTTTCCTTTTTTCAGGGGAAGAGTAGAAGCCCGGGGGCAGATAGCGATGGATCGGACTATGGATGCAATCTTTCATTATCTTTTACAGTTTAGTGCACTTAGAATCGAACTAGAAGAAGGAAGTGGACTGACACAGAAAGGATCTATTACTCCTTTGCTTTGATGATCGCTTGGACTCCGGCTCGGCCTTTACTTTTTTGCGTCTAAGCCCCGTGAATTGTTTCCGTGCTCCCCTGGTCAGCTCATCAAGGAAAGCTAGCTCCTAGTCTTCGGTGGGGAAGAATCTTAGAGAGTCTTTTGTCTTGCTTGTTGTTGACGGACCTAAGTCCATAGGCTTCCCTGTGCTTAGTACGTCGAGTTCATATGAGAATAAATAGAGGAGGGTGTGCTGGCTTGAGTTAGCAATTGATATCTCTATAGGGATAGGTTGGTCGAGAAGAGACATCCTCTCACTCTCTCTTGAGCCTTTCCTTCCTATCCTTATCAAGCAACTCATCCTATTTTTTGTGATGGTTAACATCATTTTGTCGACATTTTGCTCTTTTGTCTACTTACATATCATAGAAAGAGGATAAAAGTGGATGTTCTCTATCATGAGTAACCTATCTAGCTCTACGAATAATTACTTGCATGTCTCAGACTGTAGACCTTATTGAGTGTGCTACTCATGGCTAGCTAATAGTTCCTACGCGCTAGTGACTCCCTTATCCTTTTCTATCCCATAGCTAAAAATGCGTGGAATTCCCTTTTGCTCATAGGGCGAGCGACTGGGCTATCTTTAAGATGTGTGATTAATGGATGAAAGGACGACGAATGAAAGCAACTAAAGAGTGATATTGGCAAGACCTTACACAGTAGCTAACTTGAGATTTTCAGGTGCTAGGAACTAATAGGGTATAATGCCCCATCCCAATCCTACTTATTACAAAATTAGGAATCCAATCCCTTGTCCAATTCATGAGCCATGTAGAGCTCAACAGCAACCTTTGAGCTCGGCAGCACTCCATATTGGATTCTAGATCTATGCAGTAAGCTCCTGGGATCTGATAGCGAGGCACGGGAACAGTACACCCACTTCTTTTTCTTTCTCCCTTGGAAGTGAACTATGAATCTTTGGGTACCTAAGCTAAGTCATTCTATGATACCAGTGGGAGTTCGGCTCAGGTTCAACTAGGACCCTAATTGGTCTAAAAAAATATTTATTTTCGGACCTGGTGGAGCGCTTGCTTTATCAGCAGGCGAATCCGAGTCTATATCTATCTTCTGGTAATGGTACAGATCAGCAGAGCAGGCTAAAAAGTCTTAGAAAGGAAGGTAATATAGTCCAGGATCTAACCCCCTTCGTAGAGGAGCGGGAAAGAGCCCTAGCGGGAGGATCTTGTTTTATAGTATAGAGGGGGATGCGCATTCGTAGGACAAAGAAAGGCCTAAGGGCGCCTTGTATGAGCTCATTCAAGTGGAGGTCTCAACGAGCGACTGGAATTCCTCAACGCTGTCGCATTGAGCGACTGGAAGCCAGGCCCGCCCTAACCATAGGAATAATAAGGAGTTAGGTAACATACGCATAAAGAGTCAGATATATATTTTAAAATGAGTGACCCACCTAAAACCGGTGGTGGGGATATTCTGTCTTTACTTCATGGGGCGACCCATAGCGATTATCCGTATTGCTATTGCCAGTCTCCTATTGTGTGAAGAGGGGCCATAGAGTTAGCCATGTGTAGACCGAAAAGGTCTCGCGAAGCCGGTCACAACGGTTGGCTACGACCCTTTCCGACAGTTTACGAGAACCAGACTTCTATGTTAATGAGGAAGGTATCCGTAATGTTCTAATTTTTTTTTTTTACTTTTTTTTCGGATAGTTCACAGTACTCATTCTATAGACTTAGTACAAAGATGGTACCAAAATGAAGTTCAATTGGAAGAAGAAGTTGAAGTGGTTGAAATTAAAAAACCACATCCCAACTCCCCAGGCCCCTCCGGCCAGCCCAAACTTTTTGGCTGCAGCGGACCTGCCACAGGCACAGGCCTATGATTCGGCGAATGTTTTACGGGAAAAGGCAGCCGCCCTTCTCGAATCCTTCGCTCATACCCATTAGAATTAAAAAATGAAGCGGGACCACTTCACCTGGTTGGACGTGTCCCAAAAACTTGCGCAAGGGATGAGCCAGGGAAAAATGGTAACCCGGGAGGATCCCCATATGCTCGTCGACCTATTGCAAAATCCCGCCAGTGAATTATATCTTAAAGCCATAGAACAGGTAATGCACATTACCTGATTCTAGAAGTGTAGGGGGTTCCGTAGGTTTTTGTGAAAGGGGGGGGGGGGGGAGAGGAGCACGACTGGGGTCTTCCTTTTGTTGAGCTGAATGGGACAGCTGTAGCGGGGTTAGTTCATCAGCTGTGTCGTAATAGAATGTGCATTGGATTGATACCGGCTGGGATCCTAAGAGGGATTTCAGGTTGGGAAACCTAGTCCCGTGGCTAGGACTAGTCCTGCAACGTTATAATAACTTTTCCAGTTGAAACAGATTACTAGATAATTTTTATTTTTTCAACAGAGCTTCCTTGAGTGAGAGCAGTTTTCTGTCCGATGCTCTGATCAAATTGCCATCCCATGTTCAAGGTGGAACCTTAGCAGTGATTGCCATTCCACCACAGGTTTTGCTTGGTGGGTGGCTCTACCGGTGACTAACTAAGAAAGAAGCCCATTCCATTGATCGGAAGGTGTCAATTGCATTGCTCGGCCTGGCTGGGACTGTGTCTCCCAAACAATCAATCTAAGTACATATAGCCCAAGAGACTCATCTTTTATTTTAAATTCATGCCGAAATTGCTCCCCTGTCTTCCTTCTTAGCTCTTTTTCCTTCTCTTACGACGTGTTGATTGATTGCATTCGGGAAGACAAGGCTCCATAGCTAGATCAGGGTCGGGGACAAGAGGAACTACAACACCAGCCCCAGTCCCCCTTACTTACCCAGAGTTCGCATCAACAGCAATTGTATTAAGCTCCGAGCTACCCCATTCTAAAATAACCTAAAACACTAGCTTACTTAGCACGGCTTACTCAGTATCGTGGGAAGAAGGAAGAACTACATTGGCAAGGAGAACACCCATTCTAGCTTCCCTTTTTTGCCTTATAAACCAACCTAAAAGAACACCCCTGGTGGGGCCGGACCTATAATGCTTGATTATTTTCTCTGTTCCTTTGACTGGAATAGAACACAGAGAGGCTTCCTCCCCACCAGGAACAAAGCTAAACTTGGGATTAGATCTGGGATGGCAATCGCGGTTCAGGTATCGCCGGTCTTCCTACCTCCTATATGTCCCGGGTGTTTCTCTATAAATTTGCTAGTAAAAGTCAAGTGTTTCAGTTAGCCAAGTTAGACTAATCGGGGCTCGGAGACTAGCCACTGAGCTAGGATAAGATTCCTTTCTATCAATATCCAGGAGGTATCAATCCAATTCCTTCTCTTACGTAATTTTAGTAAATCATCCAATCTTATTATGCCAATCATATATTTCCTTATAAAAGATGTGTTCGATCCTGGCTCAAAGCTCAGGCTAGCTATTTTTCCGTAACACGTACAAGTAGAAAGGTCTTTTCCCTAAGATAATAGCCTAAAAGAGTAAGAAATCATCTCGAAATTTAATCGAGCTAGAACTAAAAATAAAAAAAATCCTGCTAGAAAAATGCTGTTTGTTAGAACGAAGTTGCGAACGAGTGAGTAATACGTTGGAATCTACCGGACAGTTCGGGTGAATTGTCCGGAATCAAAAGCCAGAGAAAGCGGGCCCTGTTTGCTGATCCCATGCAGGATTTTTTTTATTTTGTCGGTATTTTCGGATGATCGGCCACACAGGTTGGGTTATTTCCCATGCAGTGCTCCTTCACTTATCGATTCTCTTGCTAAAAATCCGTCGATAGCAAAACAGCTGTTTGGTTATGCTTTTTTAGGATTTGATGATGGGATTCTTTATCTTATTTGTGTTTAAAAATATCGTATATAAAAAAAATCTTACGCCCAAGGATTCCCGTGCTTTCTGTTGGTCAACAACCAACGGTAATTTCTACAAGTCTTTCCTTCTTTTTGTTGGGGAGCAGTCAAAGAATGAACCAAACCAAATGGAAACAATATCCAATTGGGTAAAATTTTTTACAGACAACGACAGGGTGTTTTATTTTATTATTATTTTTTTGTGTCTCCAAGGACTCTTCCTCATCTACCTTCTTCTAGCCTTGTTTCTCCATCGAAACGATAGAAAGGAACTCGAGAGGATTGCGATATCCATGGGGGTTGATGTTCTATTCAAATATTCTTGGAGAGGAGTTGAACTCAAGATCAGTCACCCGACTGACCGTTCTAAGATCCCTCCTACTAAGGGAAACCAGCCCCCGTCCCCGCCTTTAGGAGATTGAGCAGGTAAAGTGAACCTGTACCCCGGACGTACTCATGGGCATCGGAGGATGGATCGGTCAGGTGGGTGGACATATCACCGCCCGACCTTTCCAGTCGGAATCTTGAGGAGAGGCATTTAAGGTATTGGTGGTACTGGACAAGCTCCCAGGGAATAATCTCTTTCGTATTTCTGCCTTTATTTCTCATGACGACTAGGAACGGGAAAATAAAAAATTTCACATCGAATTTCGGACCTCAACATCCTGCTGCTCATGGTGTTTCACGATTAGTATTGGAAATGAACGGAGAAGTGGTGGAACGTGCAGAACCACATATTGGATCACTCCAGTGCGGCACGAAGCCGCTGACGCCGAGTCGGCTTCTATGCCGCTAGCTATGCCCTGCTTGATCCCCCGGCACGGTGGGGGTTCCGTAGCGCGTCATGAGCACCGGGCTAAGGGGCGGTTGAGCAACTCAAGCGAACCCCCATACCTTAAACATAGGGACAGAAGGGAGAAGGTTGTGAAGGTGGCCTCGTTATCCACACCCCCGGTCGGATGAATGGAGGACCGACCCGGGTTTTCACGAGCGTTGGCGGGTCCTGGAGTGCCTGTCAAGGGCGCTAGCGCATACCCCGGGGTGATCATCACCACCTGCACCTCACATCTCGGTACAGTGGAACGTGTAACCCGCCTGCTGTCCCATTCAACTAAAATTTTTCCTGTAATCCATAGCCTAACAGAACGCAGCAGCGAGGGACAACCCGCCCATACAGCCAGCGGGGAGGATGGCACTACTGGCAAAGACCGTCTGGCGAAAACGCCGCAGGCGCGAAGCGTGGTAGGCCTGCGCCGGGGGAGCATAACATAGGGAGGAAAGGGAGCCCAGACGGTGGAAGAGCCAGGGGAGGCTGGGTCATTTGACGGAAATTGAAGGCTTTTCCCCTATTATAAAAAGGTCCTATGGAGTAAAGGGAAGTGCATGAATTCTTGGAAAAAGGGGTAGCGAGCCTATATAAATTATTTAGAATGTAATAAGTAAGTATTCCAGAAAAAATGAATAGATAGAGTCAACGGTACGACAGACAGCGCAGCCTACACGCGAATTCGCTTCCGAGGTCGAGCAGTCTAAATTTCACTACAGGATTTTCGAATGAATGCTGGGCCACCTCGAATGGCGTGAGCCGCATGCGGGGAGACCCGCACGTACGGTTTTTAGGGGGATCTGGTCGAAAGACCGGCCGGCGCCCACCCGACTAGAGGGACCGAGAAATTAATAGAGTACAAAACTTATCTTCAAGCTTTACCTTATTCTGATCGTTCAGAGGGCGATCGCGGAGTCACTGAATGAAGTCCTCCGTTTTTTCGGGGGTGCTGACCCGCAGCGAGGCAGAGATGACTAAGTGACATATGGAATATGGCGACGACAACAGCATGTCGTAGAAGGAGATAACAGGTGGAGCCAACGCCCCACTAAGAATAACGTATCTACAACTACATCCCCGAGCGGCAGTCAAACAGGGACGTGAATGCGAGATGCCAGCGGAATGATCGGCCGGACAGAGGCTAGGGCTGCTTCCTTCCCACCGCGTCCTTCCTTGTGTGTCGGAGATATAAAGCGAGTGCACCGGAAAAGAACGGGAACTGGGTCGATCTATTCTATGGCGAAGCATCCGAAGCATAACTGCACACTCACACGATCTTTGCCGAGAGATAGGAGCATTCGGTGGAACCGGTGAACTACACTTGCTTCTGGATAGATGTGTGGGACAGAGGGCTCGTGGTACCTTCTGCCCACCCTTTCTCCTCTGCTTTGAGAACCGTGTGAACGGAGAGTGGGCATAAGGGAAGGAGGTCCTCATACGGAGTCGCACATGAGCAGTGCGGAAGACTGGGGGGGGGGAATGGGTCGAGTAAACTCCCCTGGGGCCATAACAGACGAAGCTTTACTTAGATAGGGGGCTCTTATTTATTGGTATTTCTTTTTTTTTTTATTGGAAAGGGGGGCGCCTAGGTATGTTATAGAAAGGGAAGGCTGAGGTAGTACTTCGAATGGCGAAGAGAGGCGGCTCGGCAGGGAAGGAATAGGAAATCGTCAAGGATGACTTCTTTGTTGGCGAAACTACGGGCTAAATAGCGCCAGTGATTCTCTGAGCCGGTCTGGATTTACAACGCCTCGGGAAACTGGTCGAGATAGATGACAGCACCTTTTTCCCCTATTCCTTACCGGGGGGGCAATCTTCTCTTATGGCCTTCACCCCCCGCCCGGCCCGGAAATAGAACCCAGCCCCCTTCTGATCCATTCATTTCTGCAAGCAGGGGGGATCCAGAGCTAAGCCCCCTCCTATTCGAGGACGGGTGGCCTCGCCCCACAAGCACCCAACCTTCCTTTTGCTCTTCCTTCGGTTTGCCTCCATGAACGCGCCACCTAGATAGAAGCCCTACTCATATTCCAACCAAAGGCGCTACTTCAATTCAAGCGCAAGCCCCCCTTATATTGCATAGCCTAAAAAAGCTATAAGCAAAGTACCAAAGTGGTTGCGGGAACGATATGCTTTGGTTACCGGCGAACGCTTCCAAAGGCGACCAGCTTTAAATACTAGTTGTTACGCTGTCATTTTTCCAATATCATTGAATAGCATGGCCTGGGGCTAAGGTAACTCAAGTGGGAGAGCCGTGTTATGGGTGACCTTATTGCACGGTTCAGAGAGCACTTGTGTATGTGATGCAAGTGAACGTGTACGAAAAAGCTGTCGTAAAGTTTCGTTGTTCGTTCCGTCGTCGACCCTATCTATGTTTCTACGATGGCCCAAGAACACGCTCATTCTTCAGCCGTAGAGAGACTTTTGAATTGCGAGGTACCATTACGAGCTCAATATATACGAGTGTTATTCCGTGAAATAACTCGAATTTCAAATCATTCACTTGCTTTAACTACTCATGCTATGGATGTGGGAGCATCAACTCCGTTCCTGTGGGCTTTTGAGGAGCGGGAGAAATTGTTGGAATTCTATGAAAGAGTCCCGGGAGCCAGGATGCATTCCAGTTTCATACGACCAGGTGGAGTGGCACAAGATCTGCCTCTTGGCTTATGTCGAGATATTGATTCCTCCACACAACAATTTGCTTCTCGTATCGACGAATTAGAAGAGATGTCAACCGGCAACCGTATCTGGAAACAACGATTAGTGGATATTGGCACTGTCACTGCACAGCAAGCAAAGGATTGGGGATTCAGTGGTGTAATGTTAAGAGGTCGTGCGACATGAAGACATTGATAGCAATATGGGGGGGGTTCCCATCAGGCAACAACGGTTCCGCCTGACCCTACTAAAGCATGCGTATTATGTCAGTGAAGACTTGGTGTGAAGCCTTGGAGCTTACGTTAAGAAGAGCAAAAGGCCCAGGGCTAGGGTGAGCTGAGGGGGGACAGCGTAAGTGAGCGAATGTGTGTAAGCCCAGTCAAACATGACTGTTCTAGGCGGGGCGGGCCACCCACTTTCGAATGGTGTTGGTCCGACGGACCGTGAACGGATTCGCCTCTGGCCTCTGGGCACGTCGGAACCGCATGGGTTCACCGGGGTGGAGCACGGTCCGCCAAAATCGGCATAGGTTAGGTGCTATTGATGGAACATGGTAAGCCTATCTTTCTCCATATGGAAGTGCTGCGGGCACATAGAGATGCGGGTAGAGGAAGCCTCAAAAAGCAAAGGCCGAGCTGTAGGCTATCTTTAGAGACCTGCATCGAGTTGGTGGCTGACTTGGCTTTTTCCTGGATCAAAGCAGATCAGCTCGCCTTCTTGTTATCCAAAAGTAGGTCGAATCAGCCGGGCCCTTATACCCTATGTTTAGGAGCGGGATCCGCCCAAGAACGACCATTCTTGTGGGGGTACGGAAGGCACACTCCGCGAACGTCCCGCGCCACTTTACTAATAAGGGCTTTTAAAAGCGCCTCAACCAGAACCACATTTTGCCTGCGGATGTAGCTAAGTGTCTGACTCTATTGGTCATAGTTACCTGCTGTTGCGGCCGGTGCTCGTTTGCGCGCGCGTGAACCAACCCAATAAACAAGGAAAGGGTGCCTCTCGGGGCATCTGAGAATGATTCGAGCTGTATGAAGGGAAACTCTCACGTACAGTTATTTTTTTTGGGGGGGGGGAGGAGCCCGGTAGGGTCCCACCACTTACTTTGCCGGGGCCTAAGTTAAAGTGAAGTGGTGGGCCTACCCATCCCAACCAGGGGTATGCTGGGATTTGCGAAGAGCAGCACCTTACGATGTTCATGACCAATCGGATCCTGACGTACCAGTAGGTACCATAGGAGATCGCTATGATCGTTACTGTATCCGTATCGAAGAGATGCGACAAAGTGTTCGGATCATTGTGCAATGTCCTAATAAAATGCCTAGTGGCATGATCAAAGCCGATGATCGTAAGCTATGTCCTCCATCACGATGTCGAATGAAACTATCCATGGAATCGTGTGCCGTGTGAAACGTAGATCATCGCCGTTCTTAACCGAGACTCAGGTTAAGCTCCGTCTCGGAACCTTGTGGGGTTAGGAGTAAAGCATCCCGGGGTTGGCGCATCTCGTTGGGCGTGGAGAAGCATTGGGAACCCCCATTTTTTTCTTCGGAGCCGTTTCTTTTCCCGTCCCCCCGCCCCGGCATAGCGCTTCGCTTCCGGTTCCTCGGAAGAATT
>OY787630.1:155000-170000 GCA_963678935.1 Umbilicus rupestris
ATTATAACGGCCTTCACTCTCCCGTTTGATCGAACTCTTAATTACTTTCTCTGGAAAGACGGGGGTTTATAGCGCTCTTTCTTAAAAAATGCTTCTTTATTAAAGTAAAGCCCTGCTCCAATTCTTTAATACCTTACAGTTATGAATTCTCAGCTAAGACAGGAAGCCAAATCGTCGCATAAGGGTAAAATACATGCATTGGAACCCTAGCGTAGTGAAGCATGGCTTTCTTATCTTAGTGTGGCTCCAGCATGGTGTTACAAGTTCTATTCCAACGATCGTCAGACCAGAATTTCGAGTCTTTGCCCCAAAGATAAAGTCTTCGTCCAAGATAATCCCCATAACGCGGTATTCAGCTACACAACCCAGCCTAAGACTGGAAGATAGGGTCTTACAGCTCCTTTCCTGTTCTGTGGGCTTCGGGCACCTGTTGAGGCTCCTAGCTTCTGGCTTGAGGGATGCTCTAAGGGAACGGGAGTCACTACCCCAAGATGGGGATTCCGCTCATTCTTCCATTTACTATGATAACAGGCTTTATGCTCTGCTTACGGGAAAGACAATCTGCTGACCCCCGTACCAACCGCTTGAGTATTTGTTTCAGAGAAAGGGAAGAGAGATACAAGTAGCGGAGGCCAAGCCGGAGATTTAGTTCGATAGTTTAGGTACGGTACTAGGGCGAGGCCGGAGTAGAAAGAGAGTTCCCGTTAAACAAGCTAGGGCATTTCTATGCTATCTTCCCTTTTCATCTTTGGTTCCCTTTGAATACTCGTTCTTAGGAATCAGATAGCTAGATGAAGACTCCTTCATTTGCTTTCCTTTTCTAAGCGTAAAGCATTCCGAAGACCAAATCTCTCAACTTAAAATGCTGTTTCCCTTAGGCTTGTTAGCCTCGAACCCCCGTATCAATCATCTACATTTAGGCTTCCCTCGTTACCTTTGTCCCACCTATGTAGCTATGGAGATAAGATTAGCTACTTAGCTTGAAAGAGGCGCTGTTAAGCCCTCTTCTTCTGCCATGGGTCTTCAGCGGTGGGATGGAGGTAGCTATTAAGTGCAATAGAAAAAAGCAAACCAACAGCGGGTAAGGAATGCAGAGAAAGGATGGCACTGGCGTAACAACTCTTAGCGGGCTTCTAACTTCCTTCTTTTCATCTGTTGCAATGAAGGAGGGCTTAAAAGTATAGTCGTTTCAGACAACGATTTGTATCCCTTAGTGCGGTCATATTCTTCTTTTCCAGATGTGGGCGATAAGTATTGAACTCTAACAGCCAACGATGGCGTGTAAATGGAAAACATAGTCTTACTCTTTTCTTCTTTCTTTACCGTAAAGGTAGTTAGGCTTACTCTTCTTTAATGATGCCCTGGGTAGGGGAAGCCGAAGCCAAGGACTCAACTGGTAAACAGCTTTCTTTTCCTGGCATAGGAATGTAACCATAGCCCGCTTCGGATCCTCTTTTTCCTCTTTGCTGGCATCTTACTCAACCTCTTCTAAGCGGAGTGATGCATTGGCTTGTAGTTACCGTTTATGGATCGGTATAACAAACATAGGTTGGGAGCTTTCCCTTATAAGCCTTGGGGTTTGAGTTCCACCTGAGAGGTAACAAAGATCAGGATCGGATACAAAGTCTTTTCGCAAAGAGCTGGAAGTTGGGTTACAGAGTCCCCTTCTGAAAAGTTTTTCATTGCAGAGGGAAAGGCCTAAGTTAGGTAACTCAGTCTGATCCCTTGCTTGCTATGGGGAATGGGCAGCTACGAGCGCGTAATCAGGTTTCAAAACGGATTCTTCGAAGGCTTGTGCCTGAAGAGAGGCTTAACAGCTTACACAATAGACTGATATTAGCTCGGACTAAAGGATGCTCTTGGTGTTACACTCTGCGTCCTACCCCATTACAAATGCGAAAACTTCATATTTTGCTTATAGAAATGGAGCCTTAGAATGCCTGTTCTTACTTGTTAGTATGTATCACGAGCTTTCGAACCCAAGGATATAGTGACTGTGGGCGGCTACTGGATGACTCTGCCCTTTTTCCCTCTTTTTGCCCCCCTCGAATAAGAACCAAAGGGACCAAGCAAGCAGCCATAGGGTTAAGTGAACTCTCTTCTTTCTGCTTTTCTTCCTTAATGAGCAAGTGATCCCAGGGTTGGGTCACGAGAGGAGAGAAGTTAATGCGTATGTGTATTTCACTCTGATAACGCAAGCTAGGTCTAAGAGACGCCTGTCTTTAAAGCAAAGTGAGAGATGGCTAGCTCCAATTCCGTCTATTTTGAAATGGGAAATCAGCTGAATCCCTGACTCGTGCTGCAATCAGGCTTGGCACCTTCCCTTCCACATGGTTTAATCAGAGTAACCACGTAAGACATATTCTTTGGAAAAGCAAGCTCACTGCCTGAATTTAGAAGTGAAAGAGCCCGAACAGCTTTGATTAAAGAGCGGGAACTCAGACTCTTTCCTGTCTTCTGAGCTATATGAGTGAGTGATCCCTGGGTTGCTACTAAGGTATGTTGCTAAGGATAGAAAAAATAATGTAAGACAAGGAGCGCAGGGTGACGCAAGAAAGCAAAGTCACAGTGGCGGACGTAAAGTAAAGATAGTAAGTTCCGGGCTCAAAGTGAATGAATTCGAATTATTAAGCTGACGGTCCCATGCCAGAGATGGAAAGCTAACCAGCATGTTCCCCATCAGATCAATAGGTGTTAGGGAAAGAAAGACCCTCTCCCTCGATCAATCAATGGTGGGCAACAAAGCGCCGCCGCCTAGCTTTACTCATCCATGATGAATTGAAAAGCCAGTCTCCTTATCTGGTGACAAGGAATGCAGTAAAAGAGCTTCAACTTATCCATCTGCCGGATAGAAACCATGCATTGATGCTTCATCCTCGGGATTCCCTTCCTTCGGCATATACGCATCCCTCCTTCATAAGAATAGCTGCTGGTGCTACACCGGATGCATTGAAAGCGGATTCGTTTCCAGTTTATATACTTTCCATAGGGTGATTGGACCTTCGGCCAGCATTTAATGTTTCTGCACGAGAGGATCTTTCCTATCAAGCGGGGCAGGAGGACAGATGTGCGGTTCCTTCCTTTATCAATTAGGTGCTCTACCTGACCTAAACTCATCCCCGGGGAAAGCGGCAAAGGCATCTCGGGCTTCCTACCACTCCCGCCTCATGAGCAACAGGAAATTGCATAGCGACTTCCTCTCAAAGAAAATCCCTTAGTCACCGGGATAGTCAACAAAGGTACATTCCTCGTGTGACACCCAGAAAAAGTAAAGAACGGTATAAAACCTCTGAGTCACGAAACCCCACAGGTACAGATTCAGTGTTAGAGGAAATTTACATAGTATAGTAGCCATTTCAGTCTACTCTGGCGCTTAGTCGCCTGCTTGCTTCACCTAACCTTTCTAACTCGGGAGTGACGTGGCCAAAGCGAAACTATTCATCTAACTAGGCATCTATATCTTCCTGCCCGGTTAGTCCTATCTGACTATACGACCTCTCGAACTCATCTATCCGGATTGGTCGAGCCAATTCTTTCCTCTCTCTGCGCCAATAGTTTAGATCCGATAAGATGTTATCGATTGTTAGAATGCCGCCATCTTACTACTTGAGAATCATAATATTTAATGTCTCAACAATTGTGCCCGCTACGCCTTTTTTCCATCTCGTGAGTAGCTCTGCGTCCTTACCGGTCGTCGAAGGGATTCTGTCTTCGATGAGAAGGAATTGGATCGGAAAAATGCATGCCAAGCTAAATAAGGTCTTTGCAAGAAGCGCTCTTCGCATCGGGAGAATTTCGGAAGATATCACACGCCATTGAAGACGATGACTTCCTTATATAGGCTCCAGCAAGTAGAAAGAGTGAAGTCGCCCTAATAAAAATGCTTTTCATATAAAGTGCCATCCCTATGCCATAGTCTAAATATGCCCCGAATGCAATTAAAAAATAGGATTCTCAGGCTCTAATCCTAGCAAGGAGCTTACTTACCTTATTCTAGTATAGGCGAGTGACATATTCGAATTATGACGAGTTAACAAGCCAATTCCTTTACCTAGCGGGAGGGCCATATCTTCAAGAGTGAAATGGAGAGAGAGTCCCCCTTGGAATACTTACTCCACGTATCCCCCGTGATGATGCTTTTGCCCCTTATCTACTACGGGTGAATCTATTCGATCCGGAATTAAACTATCCCTAAAAAAAAAAGGCTTTGCTGCTGCTAGCTCCGACACTGGGCCGACTTAAACTACTGCCATAGGTCCCTCTCTATCCGGGTCCTCACCCTCCACCGGAACTCCTGCGGGTTAGAGAGATGGAACTACTGACTGCTTCTGGAACTTTAAAAGGGTTGGGAGCAATCACTTTTTAGATCATGGCTTGTAATCCTGGAGCCTTTCCCTGGACAACCGAGCTTGCCTAAGTACGGCGTAGAAGAGAAAAAGTCTAGGATTGAGATCTGAGCAGGAATTTTTCCCAGGTGAGTGGCTACGTTTTAGGGTGGAAATTGGTTGCTTGGTCGAGCTGCTTCCCTTGGCAAGGAAGGAAAGGTCTTCCATAGCATCTGGGGCCGAGGCCCTGTTCTGGTTACTACAATTAGTGTAGCACCTTTCTTTTCAGGGCTTACTTCGGAGAGTACCGCTGCTATTGTTTGTTTGAGTATAATCCTGGTATCCTTCTACAATCGTCTTTGTGGCTCCTGTTGCTGCAGAGCCTCTGTGCTGTTGGTTTTACCCTGCCCGGTAACGGGTCCTTGAATATTATCAGGTTCCGATTGTCGACAGCTAAGTTCTTTTTTCCTTCCTCCAGTGGGTAAGGAAATAAGTTTTGCAAAGTCCAACAGGCATTAGTAGCGTGCCCGCGGTACCTGTGGAATCAACTGTATGCGTTTGGGTGAAAGTTCGTGTGTTAGTATTTAGTTGTGCGAAGCGTTGTTGACAAGACTTACTCAACTCACTGCTTTCACCTGCTTCCGGTAACAACTACCACTCTCTTATGAATGGGAGGGTAGAGTACCAAGACATAGGGGTTGTCCAGCGAAGGCGGTTTATTTAGTACCAGATATACGTATTTCGAATTCTTTTCATGGCAGTTCAAAGACACGAGAGATATTCAAAAAGTACCGACGCTCAATCGAAAGAAAGAGCAATGAACTATATGCTTAACTCATGCCCCAAGAATCCCTAGACACAGGGGGTACAAGCATTTTTTTTTACTGGAAGGAAAGAATTCCCCCTGCTTTGTTTTCGCTCCGCTCTAAGTGGCACTCCTTGCTCGCGGAGCGGCATACCGAAAAAAGAAAGGTTTTGGAAGAAAAAAAGTAGATTCCCTTTTGTGACCAAGAGCCCATCCTTGAAATCCTAGTTTTGCATTCCTTAGCTTGGTGCAAAAGGCTTCTCGCGGGTCCTTTTTAAAGCCCATCTCGAATACGATGCGGTAGGGTACTCGTGACCCTGCTGGTGGCTGCCACTTCCTCAGACTTAAATGCCGCCAGCTCCGTCTTCCTACTTAAGGCATCCGCGACCTGGTTGGCTCGTCCAAGCTTATACTCTAGCACCATATCAATAAAACTTGGCAAGTTTGTCTTGCTTGCCATTGTCCCTGTTTTGGCGTTAGTTTCTTCTGGGTCAGGAAGTCACTCGTCGCCACATTATCCGTCTTGACCACAAATCGTGACCCGCCTCCACGTTCTCAAGTAGTGCACTATTGCTGTCATCTCCTTCTCTTGGACCACGCCTTTCGGTCTCATTCAGCTTTCGGCTCTCATATGCTCTTTGACACTCTTCCGATCAGTGCAGTGCCATGATCGGTCCGTACGTCCTTCTTTAGGAGATTTTTGAGTGGAGCAGCCCTCTTCGAGTAACTTACGATGAATCTTCGGTAATAGTTCACGAGCCCTAAAAATGCTCTTTTCTCACTCACCTTGGTAGGTGCTTGCCACTCCTCGATGGCTCTGATGCCCATCCAATGCCCCTTCATTAGTAAGGTTGCTTGCTTGTCACACAGGTCGTCTTTGGCTCGTCTCCTTCCGCGATACGCACTTGGTAGTAGCCCAACCGTAAATCCAACTTCGAGAAGTATCTCGCGCTTATTGATTAGGGCGAAGAAGTCTGCAATCAAAGTGGATACTTGTTCTTGATGGTTAGGTTACCCTGTTGAGCGCCCGATAATCAATGCAAAAGGCTACCGCTTCTTCTGGAATAAATAAAACAGGGGCTCCCCAACCTTTTTCCCAGCAAGAAGGGGAAAAAAAGCCTTGGAGGCTAGAATATAAATAGGCCTCAATGAGTTCCTGAAATTTGTTCCTGAGCTCAACCAAACAAAAAAAAATGAAAGTGATAATAGGTTTAGTATACTTTTTTTTTATTGATGCCTTCGCGGAACTAGAGGATCGACCCCTTCTGGGCTCTTCCTTCTTTTACGACATTTGTAGATGTAAAATGAATGGCAAACGCAGCCCCAATCCTGACCCCAAGGCAAACAAAAGCTCCTATCTTGTCCAGATAGCCCACTCCAAGAACAAATCTAGCAAATAAAAAGGTTTCTATCACAGCGCCTATTCCGGCTTTTCGAAAAATGGCTTCTACCGCTGCACCTGATCTGGCTACGTACTCAGCTGAACTTCCAACTACTTACTTGGCTGAACTAGCAGCCTCAGCTAACGAACTAGCTACCGTGACTGACGAACTAACAACTTCGGCTAACGAGCTAGCACCTTGGCTAACTCCAATTCTAGAAAGGGATGCATTCCCGTCCAATCACCGAACCCGGAAAGAGGACTTCCAAGAGCCTAACTCGGCGGGCAACAATAACCGCTTAGCCTCTATTAGCGGAATAGCCCGGGAAGCATACGAAGACTACGGAGTCGAATACCCTAATTCAAAATCGGATATAGGGCAGCCCCTCACTCCCGGACATCAGTAGCTCCTAAAGCAAAGGAAGAGGAATGCCAGTTAAAGACCCAACTTCTCGCACATATTATAAGGCGGCAGAGAACTGGACCGGGTGAAGAATGAAAAACGTCCACTAACGCCCCCGGGATAAGATCTTTTTTAGATCAGCCGCTCTCTGGGGAATTGCATTGACGCCGCATATAGCATGGGAAATCTGGTTAGCAATAAACCCACATTTTGTTGAAAAGCTCTGTTAGGTTCTTAGTAGCAGTCGGCGACCTTTTCTTCTTTTACTTCACATAGCTTTTCGTCTCCTTGATAGCTGGAAGTTCTCCAAAAGTATGAAAAGCTGGAGGACTTTGTATCATCCATTCCGGTGTGGTTGAATTCTGTTCAAGAGCCCAAGGACTTGGAGCACATCTTTTGTTCTTTCCACTGCTTGAAGTGATTGTTACGACCACGAAGAAACGAAGAATCCCAACTACGGATATATAAGAGCCAGAACTGCTAAGGGCATTCCATCCAGCGTAAGCATCTGGATAATCTGGAATGCGACGTGGCATCCCCGAAAGCCCTAAGAAATGCATGGGAAAGAAGGTCGGATTAACCCCGAAAGAAGTGATCCAAAAATGGATTTGACCTAAGGTTTCAGGGTATGTCCGACCAAAGATTTTACCCACCCAATAGTGAAATCCTGAAAATAAAGCAAAAACGGCTCCCATAGAAAGTACATAATGGAAATGTGCAACCGCATAATAAGTATCGTGTAGAGCAATGTCTAGCCCTGAATTTGCCGGGACTATTCCAGTGAGTCCTCCTATGGTGAACAAAAAGATGAAACCTACAGCAAATAACATGGGTGTTTTGTATTTTATCGAACCGCCCCACATGGTAGCGATCCAACTAAAGATTTTGATTCCCGTGGGGACAGCTATGATCATGGTAGCTGCGGTAAAGTAGGCACGGGTATCAACGTCTAAGCCCACAGTAAACATATGATGAGCCCGAACAAGAGATCCAAGAACACCTATACTGATCATGGCATAAACCATGCCTAGATACCCGAAGACCGGTTTTCCCGAAAAAGTCGAAACGATATGACTTATGATACCGAATCCAGGCAGAATGGGAATATACACCTCTGGATGACCGAAGAACCGAAAGAGATGCTGGTATAATATGGGGTCTCCCCCTCCAGCGGGGTCAGAAAAGGTTGTATTAAAGTTTCGATCGGTTAATAACATGGTAATTGCCCCTGCCAGTACCGGAAGTGATAATAAAAGTGGGAATGCTGTCACTAGAACGGACCACACAAATAGGGGTGATCTATGCATAGTCATTCCGGGTCCACGCATGTTGGAGATAGTCGTTATAAAATTAATAGAACCTAAAATGGATGAAACACCAGATAGATGAAGACTAGAAATTGCTAAATCAACTGCTCCTCCAGAATGGCTAGTAATACCACTTAAGGGCGGATAGACTGTCCACCCAGTGCCGCTACCCACTTCTACTAAGGCTGAGCTTAATAGGAGCAAGAGACTTGGTGGCAACAACCAGAATGAAATATTATTTAATCGTGGAAATGCCATGTCAGGTGCACCTATCAGAATGGGAACAGACCAATTACCAGATCCACCTATCATCGCCGGCATAACCATAAAAAAGATCATTAAAGGAGCGTGAGCCGTTATTAAAACATTATAAAGTTGATGATTCCCGCCAAGAATTTGATCGCCGGGTCGTGCTAATTCCATACGAATCAGTACTGAGAAGCATGTGCCCATCACTCCAGCAATGGCACCGAAGATAAAATATAGAGTCCCTATATCCTTGTGGTTAGTGGAGAACAGCCATCGAACCAGATTTGTCATCAAATTGAGATTCTTTCGCTTCCTTCCTTATCAGAGAGGATATACGGCGTCTCTTCTCTTACGATATTTCGAGTTGAAAGAAAGAGCTAACGACCGACCTAGAGTTTGAAAGCTCAAATAGTAAGTACTTCCCTTTTTATAGTCCTTACCTCTCCTTCCCATCAGGGATATGGGCAACAAAACTACTTTTCAAAGGTATAAAGAACGGCCTCTTTTCATTCAAAGGAGCAGGAATAGAATCGCCGACTGATGTTACGATGACCGGAACAGCTTCTACTAGAACTAAGCGGATCGTAAGACCGAAAGAGGAAGCTTACACACACATGGACCAGCCACACAACTAAACACAAGACAAGAATTCGTAGATCTCCACCAAACAAAGACAAAGAACACCATACATTACATTAAAACACACTACTTTGCGTCTACAGACACTTATTTCAATTTTATAGCAAGAGTCGACGGACTCTTCTAGTCTCCCCCGTGGTCTTCGATCAATGGCAGCCTGCACAATGAGCGCTTGCTGTTCCTCGAGAAGCGCCCTCCTCCTATCTTCCAGACCGCGAATGCGGTCCCGGATCTGTTGCATAGCTGTTCCTATTACCTCAGGATTGAGAGCAGGCGGATGCTCCCAGAATAGACCCAGCCTTTGCTCCCATTCGAGCTTTTCCTCTTCCACTTGAGAGATTTATTAAAAAAAAAGCAAACCACCTTTCATTTCCATCGGGATCCATGGCTACTCACTTTCTTGCCGACTTCTAACTAAGTGCCCTTTGCTTTTCCAAATAGAGACTGAAAGAAGCTTCTATTTATAGGCGTTGGAGGCCCTTAACTCTTTCTTCTTATTAGTGACCCTCTTATTAATTAGATTAGTATTTGTAAGATAGGTTGTCTTGGTTCCGTAACATGGATCGGATCATTTCATAACATAATGGTTTTTCATGAATATTTAACCCCATACACTATCTTTGAGTGCGCTGAAAAATGGTCCTTTCCCTGTTCGGGTTTGAGTACGAAAGGCCCACCAACCAATATTCTCTCAATAGTGGAAGTTCCCATGTTTTTCGCGGGTATCGCCACGCGGCTTAACCCCGTCCCCTACCCTAAAGAATAGGACGCAATAATAGAGCGAAGCGTTGGTAAAAATATGCGGACTTTCTTTTTTTGATCAGATAGTACGCATATTTTTCTCTCTAATAATAAGGAACCAAAGCCCCTTTCATAAGAGATAGAGCAATCCTTACTCGACACCTCAAAGCTGACCAGGACAAAAACCATGCGATCCGTCCTCGTTTACGTACCCCCACTTGCTTCTAGTTGTCTTTTACTGGCTTATTTCCAGCTACATAATGGAACTCCCCCTCTATCACTTAAAGGCAATCGTCACTTGCCAGCCCCTCTAAAAGCCTTGCTTAGAAAAAAGATGTTTGGCTTAACCCCTATCTCGTGATTGATCAGACGCTTGCCTTTTCCCGCGTGCTTGTTCTCTTTCTATTATTTCTATCATTATGGATTTGGAGCCAATCAGGTAGCACCGCGTGTCAAACTGTGTCAGGCGGGAGGCAGAAGGAATATGAAGCTATGCGACTATCTCTACTATCGAAAGAGGCAAAGAAGCGTGAAATCCCCAACCTTTACGGAAAAGATAGAAAAGAGAAGCGACCTTCATCTCCACTCTCGACAACCACCTGGTCGGTTACTTCCTGTTGCGGTGAAGGAGTGATGCCATGATTGGTAACGCGAAGTGAGGGGAGGCAAGGTGTCCGCTTAGATTCCTAACCGGAAGCAAAGGGAAAGGAGCTGGAGGTCGGCTAAAGACCGCAGTTACCTAACACAGGGTTCTTTTCCTCGAGCATTCTCAAAGACTCCCGTTCTCATGAGTAGAAGAAGCAGCTACGCCGGAAGAGACAATTACTTCATTACTGCTGTAAGCAAGAAAGGATGCCCCTTAGTTTAATCCCCGGTTCTGCAAGACTATATATGAATCCCTGCCGTAACATCCTCCCGGCGAATCGGCCGACTTAATGTATAAATGAAATAAAGAATCCTTGAGCGCCCGCGGTTACTGGCGAAACAGCCATCCCGAAGCCTTTTGTTATCGCCCCAATATAAGAATGGAAGTCAGAATTCCCGATTGCCTAACCACCTGAGAGTTCCTTATAATACTATCTATTTCGATTTACTGAAGCCGGAGATACGCAATCAAGAGCTTACGGATTCGCTACCAATGGAATTCTAAACTCAAAGGATCGCATCCTAGCCTCAGCCAACTCTACCTATCAACAATTGGAAGACCAACAACTGGAACAACTCAAAGGCAGAATCAGAGTCACAGAGAAAGGACGACGGAGTCAGTTCGCTACGCTCAAAGGGGAGCTCCCTCTCTTCCCTCCGGAGAAAGGAAAGGGTAGATGCATTCAGAGTAGAAGCCGGAGATGCGTTCGACCGATATAAGCGTTAAGGCTTCCTTCTCTTCATCGCCGCCCTTATACAGATAGCACCTATGCCAACTTATTAAATAGGCATTGACCGTGTTCACCCCCGAGACAACAAATGCAAATAGCTTTCTCTTCCCTAGGCACATCCTTTTCTTTCCAAAGGCTGCCGAAAGAAACGCATTGGAAGGCTTCCCTGTGAGAAGGAAGTTCGCATCAGACGTGAAAGACCTAGGCGCCGTTAAGTCCTTGGATCCTAAGATCCCAGGTAAACCATATCCAAGTTAGAGTGAAAAACGAGTCATTGCTCTTTTTATCACACCTTTTCGAACTGAGTCACTGCTTTCCTTCTGCTGCTAGAGAAGCGGGGTTCCTTTCTTCAAAGGCTGTTAGAAGCGAGTTGGAAGAAAGAAGCACTAAACTGATTTAACAAGTAACCTATCCCTATCCCACTCCAAGGGGAATGCCCTCAAACGCTAAGGTAAAGAAAGACTGGTTGGTTTGCTAGCCACTTAGAATACTGCTGCCGGGACGACAGCTTTCCGCGTAACAAGAGCAAGAGTCACAACAAAAGCCAAGGCTTACCCACCACTTCTGCTACTTAAAAAAGCATCGATACCTTCTCTAACCCCAGTTATAATAAAGCCCGGACCGAGCATATATAGTGCTATCCCAGTGACCGGTATCTTCCTAGGCAGGCTTTTCAGCCCCATTTCCCTCTATTCGAGTGAAGAGTCAGACTAGTTCCCCAGAGTCGGATCCCTAGCTGCGGGGCAGGCAGTTCTATAACCTGTTTATGCGGGCCTCGCGTATGATTCTACCTCTGGAAAGGAATACGGCTAATTCCCCTCTGTTAACTGACTCGGGACTAATAAGGCCTATTCTACAGAAGGGGAAGAGACTTTCGTTAGCTGCTTGTTCGCCTTCTCGGAACTCCCCTATCGCCTCTTACGCTGGAATCCCCCGGGTATCGAAGCCTTGCGCTAGACTAATCAACAACAACAGCAAAGTCAAAAGCAAGGGGTCACATCCTTCCATCCACTTCCTCAGACTGAAGACTGAGACTTACCTGGAATTTCCTCTACTGACAAAGGGCTTAGCCCCGTTCGTGAGACTAATCATAGCATCCCATCCCTTACCATATCATATGGGTTGGGAAAGGGTAGCAGCCAATCATGTGCATTAGAAAGAAAGCTCGCCGCTATTCAAATAGGTATCTGATTCGTTTTGCCAGGCTTCTCTTACGATACGCCCTCTGTCCGATCTTGTATTCTCCTGTTGTTCCTCGATCACAGGATACCTCTAGTTGGAAAAGAGAGTAGACTCCTTGTTCGGACGGCGGTACGCTGTTCTCTTTTCTAAGCCAATGCCCGCGGCTTCTGCTCTTGAGCCGTTCTACTAACCTTCCCTTTCGTCTTCCTAGGGTTGGGCCGAAGTACCTGTAGGCAAAGATAGGTAGAATGACCTGGCATGTTTCACCGAAAGGCGGATCCTTCGCTCCCACTTATAATACAGCGATACCAGAGTATAAAGCCCGAACTAAGAGTTCAATACCGGGGGTCTCCTCTACTAAATGAATTAGGCGCCTTTAGGCCCTCATTCCTGTCAATAGGAAGAAAGAAGAATACTAGTTCGCCTATCAAGATCGCAGGAAGCAGCCCCTAGTGCAAGACTCATCCACAGGAGCAGGAAGGCAGGGGATTCTGTTCCGAGCCGGGGTTAAGATCCCCTTCTGGTGAGCGAGTCGCTTTGAGGCCGTAGCTTGCCTAATAGTAGGATACTCGGGTAAAGAGGCCAGGTCAGCCATCGAGAAGAAATAGCTCTTCCTCGAACGGATAGTACCCGCGAGTCACCAATTATCTTCTAGTAGCGCACTTGAACATCAAGAGCCTCTTTCTCTTTCTTTGACACTGGTTGTCTACAAAGAGAACAACGAGCTACCCGAAACTCACTCTCCATAGAAAGCCTACCTCTGCTATTTCCGGGGCTTCCTGTTACTGATTCCTGTCTTTCGAGAGCTGCCGATGCTATTGATTGGGAGTTCGCGGGTAATCTTCCTTTCTAACTCTTCCGTTACGCCTTCTGTCTTCCATCTATTAGATTAGGTTCGCATCAAAGGCGTCGTAAGGCCCTCTGAGACAACACGACAGTGAGACAACTTTTATTAAGAGTTTAGTGCCATTGATGTCTTAAAGAAAGGCGTACTTTTAATAACAAGCAGGCTAACCTGTCTGACTCTGCCCTAGGCAAACTCTTCTCTGTGGCCGGCTTCTCGCCTAAGCCGTCCTCTTCTCTGTGCTCCTACGGTCTAGTGCAAGCTGTTGCTCATGCCTTCTATGCCACAGCTGAGGTTACACATGAGAGGATAATCAGGGCGTTAGCACACGTTACGAGCAGGCGCTCTAAGCGGTATCCCCTGCCCGGCTATCAGCTAACGAAGACTCCTTGTCCTTCAGATCTTCCAACGGCAAACTCAGATTTCTCTCATTCCGATCTATCGAACATGAAATGCTCGGGCCGGCTTCCGGGGAAGAGAGCTATCGAAGTAATGTCCTAGTTGGGGGTCCCGGGAGTCCCTTTCTTGGGTGAGCGGAATGTCTAGTTTGCTATGTTGCAGTGGAGTACTCAAGAAGTCTACTCTGGCTTAGCGCCCCCGCATGCACTAATTGGTCGAAGGCTTTCATCTTCCTCTTGTTTTGTTCAAGTTGTTAGCAAAGTCAGGGGCCTAACCCTTTCATGTTCCTACTGCTTCCTGTTGCCCTATCCCCGGCTCTTTTACGTGGGTATGCGTTCTAAAAGACTCCTGTTCCACTTCTAGAGTTAAGAAAGGAAGATACCGAGTCAGAGGCCAATGGGTACTGACTCATAAGACGCCTTCCTTGCAGCCTCTTCGTCTCCCGTATAAGATGCTAAGGGAGAAGTCAGCGGCTTAACCTGGTAGATACCTAACCTTTCTTTTAATTGAATATTCTTTCCTCTTAGGGAAATGGGATAGCTGTGCAGATATGCAGATGAATTGAATCAGTAAGCGCAGGTACTCTTGCTAGAGATTGGGATAGTGTTCAATCATCCGGTGCTCTCTTTCAGACCCTGGTGTAAGGTATGAAAGATAGAGTTGTGAAATAAGAAGCTGCTTGAGTTTCCGGTGTTCTTGTTGAGTTCATAGCCGCTGTTAGAGTGATCGTAGCTGCTGTGATAGAATCAGTTGTCGCGGTTGTTCACGTATCAGCGTACTAATCCTAATGCGACGAATGGGAGTGATGGCATAGAGCTTGTTAAAGTTTGCCGCTTCTAGTGCTTTCTTGTTGTCGGAAGAGAGGTGTCATAAAGAAGATGGCATTCCCTATTGGAAGCTTTGAAGGAATTTACTCCGGTACTATTGAAAAAAGAAACTTCACATTTATTTTTGGACGACAAGACAAAGATACCTAATTTTTGCTACTTTTGAAGGACAAATTCGGAGGGCTTAAAAGCGCCTCAATTCGTTTAAAAAGGTACCTACCTGCCAAACGGATGAGGGTAGCGAGGCATCATAAAACCCAAGCGAACAGGGAATATGTGCGTCCTGCCTAGTAATATGTTGTCCACGGATTTAGGGGTGACAACCCATTTATGATTCCAGCCGAGAAGACTAGTAAAAGGAAGGATCAAGAATGTCATATATTTCAAGAGCTGGATCAGTTGCCGATGAACAAGTAAGAATTGCCTCAACAAAAATGGATGGAATTGGACCTAAAAAAGCCATTCAGGTTCGTTATCGATTAGGTATCAGTGGGAACATAAAAAAAAAAGAGTTAACTAAGT
>OY787630.1:175000-235000 GCA_963678935.1 Umbilicus rupestris
CTCTTCTTGATCGGCGAGCTTGAGCTATCAGTCGCAGGTTCAATAACGAAGAAAGTCCACCGTCTAGTAGTAGAAAATGACGGGAACGACATAGATCAAAAGGTCGGTCATTAGCCCTACTAGTAAAGCACAGGAAAAAGAGAAGATTGGAATGTTTGAAGTGAAGACAAAATTTCACCTATATCTTTAAGGCTTATGCCGTATAAGCTGACATCAAGCGGCTAGGAGGTGAGGGGCAGGATAGGCTAAGAAGCCAGGCAAGGCATATCTCGTTGAATCCTTCGAAAGAATCGAAAACAAAGACTAATCCTGGCCCTAACGGCTTTTTTCTTCAAAACCTGTACTGTAACAGGCCGAAGCTCTAGCTCCGCCCAATGCTCGGAATGGTGAATTGATCAATTCCGAAACTAGCCAACCCGAAAGCCAATCACAAACAGCTCGCTACTGGAACTGGCTAACAGAAAGAGCGGAAATAATGCCATAAAGATCTGAAGGATCAATTCTTGTGGCTTCGACCAAACTCCTTCTTTGATCGAAAGAGAAACAAAGACAGCCATATACGCCGGAGTCATCGCAAGAAAGACAGCTTTCGAACAGCTCAGCTCGTGCGGATCGGACTAAAGGTAGCCGTATCGTGCTATTTTAATAAAAAAAGTAGGCCTCAGAGAGAGGAGAAGGAATTCCACTTGAATGAGCCTTAGGAACCATAAACCATTTTCATAATAAAACTTTACCAAAGAGGGCATGTCGAAACAGACAGAGAGCAACTAGTGCCTAGGTTCACAAACAGAACAAGAGTCAAGTAGCTACAAACAACAGGAACAACAATAGCAAGACAAGAAAGACAGACTAAGACTAGCTTTCCTTCTCCTATACTGATTAGCTAGAATAGGAAGACAAAGAGATTTCAATGAGTCTTGCTCGACGGGGCAGCCTCTAATCTCATAATTGAAGAGGATTGGCATAAGCATCCATGTAGCTACGGACTACCGATAATGAAGTCGTGTAAGTAAGTCCTAGTATGCTGGTGACCGGGATTTCCTTCTTTGGAGTGAATGATTAAAGGGTTTTTAGCATGAACTTAGGGAAGCATTGGTTTTGGTAGACAATATGCCATGAGTCTTTCAATCTATTAATGGGGGGGATGACAGCTAGGCGGAACATCGCATCATTGATTGGGGAAGGTGAGGGTATTTCGCTCAGGTGCTTTCTAGAGGGTCGACCAGACACGCCTATTTGAGAAGTTGATATCGGTTCAATGGCTAAGAGCGACTGCCGAGCCCCAGTTCGATAACCCCGCGTGTAGCGATGTAGCTCTTTCTGATCACAGGAACTTAACTATAGCTTTAGGCTTTCGGGCTAGGCGCCAACAAATGGAAAGGTAAAAGTCAACTGAGGTGACAGCTAGTACGACAGCGTGCTTTTATAAGTGCTTGTGCGGGCGAAGGAATTCCTTTTGAGCGAAGGATAAGGAATTCCGGTTGCCAGCCCCGGGTGAACGAGTGATGCCCCATGAGCCCGAGTCTATGCTAAGAAGTAAAAGAGAAGGAATTCCAGCAAGCGTTAGCGCAGTGGTAAGTGTCTTAAGATAATCAGTGTCAGGGCACAGCAATTAGTTTTAGATAGAGTACGAGCCCAAAGCTTAAACAGTAGGTGTATCCTCGTTAGTAGACGAAATCTAAGATTAGGTGTCAGAAGGTATGATCTAAGAGGTCGGCTAACCCGTCGAAGTTAACGAAAACTCCGATTAATAGCTGTTTAGGTCTTCTCCATACCTCATGACCAAGAAACGGCCTTTAAACGCCGAATTTTTTCAATAGATCGGGAAGTCAAGAGAGAAGTCACGCAAGCTCAGTAGAGGGGATGGAATTCCGGTATCATACAGGTCAAACAAATCAATTAGTTGCCGAGCGCAGGGGCAGTTCAGTCTCATCGAAAGAGAAGTTATTAAAAACCTCTAAGAATCTAAGTTTAGGTATGATCACACGTTGAGGTAAGCTAAGTAGCTCGCCCTATAAACATAGCCTATTAGATCATTCAGCTATATATTGATCAGAGAGTCGTGGCAGATAGAATAGGAGTGCGGCTAATCGATACGCGCGGCTCTAGCAGCCTTTGGAAGTATGCCTAAACGATAGATTTTCTTATGAAAGGTAGGCCCTTAGCCCGGAGTAGAGAACTGTGATTCTGATATTAGGAGACAGGTCTTTAGAACAAAGTGTGGGAGGCAACTTACGATGTTCGATCCCTTTCTTCTGTTCTGAGTGGAGGGCGGATAAAGAGTTCTTTAGAGCTAAAGTTCCGAAGAATCCGCTGAGCTGACTGCTACATCGTAAAGCTTCACGAGAAGGAGGATTCGTTACCTTTGTTCTAATCCAGTCCCCGAATCCCTTTGTCAAGTAGATTTCCAATGTTGAAAGCAGATAGTTAACCTTTTGGGTTCTGACTCCCAGACCTATTACCCTGGAACACGAGCCCAAAGGAGAGCTCAGGCGCAGGTTACGTGCCAGAGAAGGAAGCGGGCAAAAAAAGACTAGTTACCAAGCTACTTGCCGTCGAAAGAGAGAATCACATAGTGGGATACCCCTGCAAAGACAGGTAAAGCCAACCAGATATTCCTCTATGTCCCGGGGCTGTTATTCCAGGTGTTAGTGAGTCCGGTGTTAGCATACTGGGGGAAATACCCGCTTACTAGGCCCTGGGACTCTTCTACTTCTAGCGAACTTCAATCTCCGTAGCCTGGCTCAGTTCCTTCTCTTTTCTGTCAACTCGACTCTCATGTGTGGAGCATCTCACTCGCTTTTTCTGACATTGTTGACGGGATCGGTAACTGTTTCCCGAGATGAGACCCAAGGATCACAGAAGGTATCTCGCCGGGACCTATTGCCTCTTCCGTAGACTCCTTCCCTATCAATCCCGGGGAATCCTTCATTTGCATTTCTACGAAAAAGATCGAATATGAGTTCTCTACTCCGGCCCTTGCCTTTCCGACAGTGAATGAAGGAGCTATGGCCTTTGGCGCCCAATAAACTGGTCTTTCGGAGCAAGAGAACTGGGAGAAGACCCGTTGGATATTTCTCTTTTCCTAAAGCTGAACAATAATAGGAAAGAAAGACATCAACGGGACTTCCCTCGCTAAGGAGCTGTTATACGGTAGCTTTAGCTGGAGCTGCCATTGGCGCTGGCGACATATATTCATATTTGATTCAATCTTGGCGAACCAATCCTACCGATATTGAATTGGAAGAATTCCCGGGCATTGGGAAGGTAGGACGCATCAGGCGCGGAAGACCGATAGGTTTGTGATATTATTATATTAGCTTTGTTTGGGTTGGGGCTAGCATCTCTGAAAGGCGCTTTCAAGCCCTCTTCTTTCCTCCTTGCACGGCCCCAGCAGTAGGAGAGTCAGCTAACACCGGAAGTGGGTTATCTCACACCTGATGATCGTATAGCTTTGGTCTTGATGAATTGGTTGCCCCGGGATAAGTATGCCTCCCCGGAGTGAAGTGACCAGATGAAAAAAAGAATGCCTCATAGTTAATACCTCGTCCTTGCGTCTTGCACCATACAAAAGAAGACTTATTACGATGAACTTAAGCAATAAGGACAAGGACGGGAAACTACTCTTGTTCATCATGCGCCTTGTGTGCTTTGTATTCTATATCGCTTGGGAATAAACGATCGCGATGTAGCAGGGTCGTGATAACTCTCTTAAAGCGGATCAACAAAGGCGAGATCCGCTCACTTCCCCACCGACCCGTCTCTTATACGATGAAACTGAGTCCATCTTCTATATAAGAATAGGAGACAGAGAGGTAGTAAGTTGCCCGCTTGTAGAAAGTTTTTACAGGACGTAGCTAAACCTTCCGAGGGACATCCTTCTATGTCAAAGAAATCTTACCCCACAATGCCAGTAGTTGATAACCATTATAAGGATTAAGCCCGAGGCTTGGATAACAGATCTTAATTCCAGTATAAGCAGTTGATCTCTACTAAAGAGGGTAAGCGAGACATAGCCCAGAAGCTCATGCACAGATTTACGAGGAGATGTACAGAATGAGCATTTCCAAACTCATGTTTAACCACGAGGGGAAAAGAAGACCTAGTTGAAAAAAATTTTAAAACCGGTGCCCCGATTTAGAGGACATTGAATCAACGGTTAGCTAGGTCGTTAGAATCGTTACGGAGATTCACCCTACCCGCTTCCTCCGGTAGGGCCGTCTTCCAGGGTGCATCCTATAGCTACTTAGGATCCGATCTATAGCGCGCCACCAAATTACGGCTACCAGCAGTGGTCTGCCCTTGCCCCTCCTTCTCCATTCGGCATGGCTACAGCCAGACAGTCTTTCTTTTTTTTGAACGTAGGGCAGTTCGTTTCAAATAGATCAAGGTCGAAATGAGACATTAGATCCGGTGAAAACTACACTTGCATTCCTTCTAAAAAAGTATATGCCTTTCCTATAAATAGCGGTAGAATACTCTTATTAGTTAAGTTAGGGGCACCCCCGGTCTCTATTTCACACATTGGTACGATCTCTTTATCATCTCCTTCTTCTGGAAATATCAGGCATTAGAACGAAAGAATCGGAAAAAGAACAACAGGAAGAAAGAGGCTCGACGGAGAGGGGGGTCAGGAGTTAAAGTCTTGCTAAGAAGCGATGTACCCTGCCTAGGAGACAGATTACTTTGACCTTTGCGGACTAGCTCCGTAGCCATTATGTTTTCAGTAGCGGGTACAGACTGAGGAGGGTTTCAGCAAGGATGACTTCGGTCTCTCCAGCTGGTCCTTTCGGATTCCACCCGTAACTATTCAACTCATTTTCCGCACCTGCTTTCGGGCAGGAACCACATCTAAGGATGAATCGTCGCACGGACATGAATTGTTTGCATGTTCTTTCTCGCTTAACGGAGCATTAAGAAAGAAAGGAGCCGCAGGCGGGTGGTTGGTCTTTGGATCAGCAGCCGAGTTAGTTGTGAATGTGGTCTCACGAAAGATATAAATCCGGTGAAGGGAGGTATGGTACGGTCGAAGACTTCTAAACACCGGGGTTAACCCGCCCAAAGAAGGAGTATGAAAGGGCGGATCCCCCATTTATTGCCCCATATCTCCTCTTATGTCTAGCCCCTGCCCTACTAAAAGAGCTCTTGAAGCTTCTTATAAGAAAGATGCGCTTAGGTTACTTGATAGGGTCCTATATTGATTGGCTAATGTTCGACCTAAACCGGGAAAGCGGGCAAATGATCGATGGCACGGGCTGTCACCGCCCTGTGTTCGTGGTGTTTAGTTTGATACTAAGCCCAGGCATAGACGCCGGAAATCACCTTTCACCGCTCTTTTCTATTTCACTCGCCTTTCATTCACATAAGAGAAGGGATGAAGAGTCGTGGGAGGCTCTTCTAGCCCTTATTTGAAAACCATACGTAGAAGTAAAAAGGGGGAACAAACGGTATCAAAGCTCTCTTCGAAGTGGAGCAGGCAGGGAACTAAATCCATAGAGCTGGTGCTAGGTCATGGAAATACCTTAATCAGGATCTAGGGCATTGGAAGAAATACCTCTAGTTGTTGATAGGGCGTGTGGCAAAGTCCATAGAGTTAGAGAGTTGGCTTGATAAAGCAGACGCAGGAGTTGAACCCGCCGTTGTTGCATTTGTTGTTCGTGAGTCGATCCTGTGCTAAGAGCTTGGTTCTAGCTGAAAAAAATAGCTGTTTCTGATATAAGAGTTTGTTTATAGCCGTCCGTAGCTGTTATGATTTTTTAAACAGGAGAACGGGAAAGCATTCAATAAAGCGTACGCGGGGCTCAAGCTAATAGGAAAAAATAAGTGCAGCGACGATCATAAGAAAAGAAAGATACACAGAAGGTTAGGAAGGAGTACGCCCGCTTCATAAGGCCTTCGGACCACATGGAGTTCCCAATTATAGTAAATGGAAAACTTTTTTCCTGGCGAATAACGAAGGCTAGCGCTTTTTACAAAGATTAATGGCTTAAGCTGACTTCGACTGAAGCTTCAGTCACCATGGCATGGCTACCCTTACTTCCTTGATTTCGGAAAGCGAGCGTAGTGAGGCGAATGTGTGTGAGCTACTCGATCGATTGTGAAACCACCTTTTCTTCCTAAGACCTGATTCTTCCACCTTTTCCTGCCCAGCTGCTCTTACCCGATTCTCCGAAACTACCTTTTCCTTTTCGCCTACGACTTCCTCCTTCAATGGAAGCCTCGTTCAGGGATGAATAATGTTACCACAAAAAAGATAAGGGTGGGCGAGTCCTAATGCCCGATTAGCTCTTCGGGAGTAGTCATGCCCGATTCACAAACCTCATCCCCCTATGCTTGCTCAAGCCAAGCATAGCTATAGTTGGCTAGTTGAAAGCAGAACAGTACTAGTTCCACCACTTCCTAACAACGAGTTAGGAACTACTACTATACTAATTAGCTACATTCATCCCCGCTTCCTTCCGCTTCTAGGGTTAGGCTTTCGTTTTATACGCTCGCCTTGCTGACTCGCTTGATTAAACTTCTTAACTGGCCTAGCTTGCTCTCTTGCCTAATTCAAGGGAACTTCGCTCTTCTCTCGATTTCTTAACCGACACCCGAACTTTAAGGTAAAAGCAGTAAAGCCTCAATCCGTTCTGAGGTAAGATAAGCATCATTCAAACTGTTGAAACTGTTCTTTATTCTGTAAGCAAACGAGAAAGCTAGCATTGAAGAAAACAGTTCAGAGATCCTCCTCTCCTTTCCTCCCATGCCGAGCTACCTGGGCTTCTGGGCTTCGAATCTTCAATGGAATTTCGTGATTCGAATGATGGGCAACACTATCACATCCCGAGTGTACTCGCTCTCGCATAAACCTACCTTATGTTCGGCCCAGTGGGTGGCATAGGTCAGGGGGGAGTTTAAATTAGCCGTGCGGCCATACCGGTGCGGGCCGGTTGGGCGGTGCACTGTCATTCCCTCCGCTTTTGATCTGCTTCCGCGTGGTTTTTAGTCATTCCATTTTTTCTTTCTTTCACATTAGAATTACTCTTCTATAATAAAATCAGCGTATAATCATGTTTCCACCCCATTTTCATTACGAAGATGTATCACGTCAGGATCCGTTGCTCAAACCGAATCACGCCAACGTTATGGAAGTTCCTGGATCGTGTGAAATAAGAGTAGTACCAAAGGCACCCTCGGATTTTTTAATAAAAAATGGAAAATGGGCTATGGAGATTCCGTGCGGTCAGAAATTCATACAGACACAAAGGGGTTCGACAGGAAAGTCGTTTCAATCCAATCCATTCTTGGGGTCAAATAAAGACAAAGGATATGTCAGTGACCTAGCACGACAAAGTACTCTCCGAGGGCATGGAATGTCTAATTTTTCGGTCAGAATCTCGACAGTAATGTCTCTGTTAGATTCTCCGGTCGAAATACGGGAAAACTCCATTCAATTCTCGATGGAAACGGAGTTTTGCGAATTCTCCCCAGAACTTGAAGATCATTTCGAGATCTTCGAACATATTCGAGGGTTCAATGTGACTATTGTCGCTTTTTCCAACACACAAGGTGAGACTTTACCACCGTGGAGCGGCTTTTTGCAAAAAGATGAGGGGGAAACTCAGTAAGATGTCGGAGAAGCTAAATATACGAGATCACAAACGTAGATTGCTCGCGGCTAAATATGAATTGAGACGAAACTCAATTTGTAAAGATCTCGATCTTCCTAGTGATATGCGGGACAAACATCGCTATAAGTTGTCCAAGTTGCCAAGAAAAAGTTCCTTTGCACGAGTAAGAAACCGATGTATTTCCACAGGCCCCCTCTCTATAAAAAATGTATGAATCTAAGAATCTGTGGTTGCTGAGATCGATACGCCTATTCAGAGACGTAGACCCCCGAGCTGTACGAACTGAACCAGCTCGAAGTCAACCAATCGGAGAGAGGGGGGGCTGTGCTCCACCGTATACTTACTCGGAAAATCCTGCTTTATCCTCGACATGGCCTGCTGGCACACTCCGAAGCAATGGGAACAACTACGAGCCCCCTACCTCTATAACTGACAGCGGGGAAGTGCTGAAATGATGCGTATCTATCCCCTACATGCGTTTGAGACGCCCCGGGGCGGATACGACGATTGAAACCTCCAATCTTGTCAATGTGCCGGCAGAGGACCGCCCGGGCATAATATAAAATTCTTCCTCTAAATCCTAGGAGACATTACTTCTCGAACGTCCTATCTATCCTATCTCGATCGGCTCTAAGAATTGCCCTACTAATAATGCGCTGTTAAAAAATCTTTTAGTTAGCGGGAAGCTGTTGGGGGATCGAGCTAACAACTGGCACATTTCTTGGTATGACGTATATATATAAGAACGCTCACTCTTCTCGCTTGCAGAAATGGATCGATGGAGAGTGCCCCCTCCCAGGCGGAAACCTTGGGTTGGCTTTTTAGACTATTGGGTCTCTGGGGCTTACAATTCCAAATATTATTGATCCAGGGAACTATCCGGCTGCCTATCAATAGTGTAGGCATCTAAAAATAGGTAGTTGCCTGCTATTATTGATTGAATGGCAGTATAGGGGTGGCATTCAATATTCAAGATTGGGGGTCTCCCGGCTTCTCTTTCCCCCTTCCCTTCTAGTTGCCAAATCCTACGCTAATTTAATGATCTGGCAGGCAACGCACAGTTCGCTTCTCGCGGCCGGGGCATCAAGCCGAGTACATTTGAGCCAATCCCGAAGCCGGCGAATAAGCAGTCAAAGAAGTCCATCCGACTGAGCTCAATAAGCCATCCCTATCATTCATCCCAGCCGCCCGAACAAGCTATATTGGGTCCGCTGCCTATCATCCAGTAATCCATGATGCCGTAACCCCACCCTCTCATTCATTCGTTGCTCGTTATTCCCTAATATTACTGAATTTGTCCGCTGTAATTACCTTGGGACTGAGACAGAATGAAGCGTTCACCGGCGGCTTGCCGGCCGATTCCATTATAGGACCACTAATGTGAGGCATCTTTTGGGCCCTACCTACTAACTTCTACGTTCCTAATCAACCTAGGTTGGCTCGTCTTCCTATACAGCTTGGTGAGAGATTGAACCCCAAGCCCGATCATCCTTCGAGTCATCGGGCATAACCAATCAAGCTTCTAAAAAGTATCTAATAATTCCTGGAAACTCTATTCAATCTCATTACGAACGTTTGCTATCATTTATATCAGTTTCCGGTGAGGGGCTAGAGAAACAAGAAGCAAGACGAACTCATCTCAGTTACAGACAGCTCTTTCCGAGACTAAAATTGTGGGATAGGCATTTCAAGACCAGCTAAGGCATCAGAGTGAACAGCACCGACACTAAGAGAAAGACCAAGGCAAGAGACTCTTCCTTTACCACCGGTAGGAGTGCTCGATATTGAATGCGGTGCTTGGATTCCATGGGATGGGGTCAAATACCTCATCAGCTACAGATTTTTCGCGGGAAGGTAGCACGCGCCTCATCCATAGAAAAGAAGGGGGCGGGTGTAGAATATAATCAAATCTATTGTGAGGCTTCACGATTGGAAATAACCAATAAAGCTTGCTTTACTCGATCATATATATGTTTGGAGCTTGGATCAGAAATAAAAATTGGATTCCCCCCTCCTTAACCTTAATAATAAGAAGCTACCTCTCTAAGAACCACTGAGTCCAGACGATGGAACTAGAACTTCCAAAGGAGATATAAATACACTCTACGTAACACCGACACAGGAAAGACACGCAACAATTACAATAAAAAGGCCGGTTTTGAAAATTCCCTCTTCCGAGAATGGAAGGTCAGTCTTCTTTGAACAGCGATGCTCCGATATCATGAAGTTCCTACTCTTCTTCTATTCCTCAACAAAGGAGCTACTCGAAAAGGTAACTAATATTCCTATTCTTTGTCGTATATCCGTAGTAGCTGGGATTCTAATAAGCGAGTTACCTTTGGAATGCGAGAAGATGGGTCTTCTAGTCTCTGGCTTCTAACCTTAGCTGTAGAATTCTTTCTTAGCTGTAAGTAGGCTCATCTAACACTAGCTATGTTTAGCTCTACCGCTCTTATAAGCAAAGTTATTCATTTTTATAAGTAAAGTATGCTGTTCTATTGGTGTCTTCAAGTGCGTAACCCCCCATTAGGCTAACTAACGACTCTTTTCTTAGCGCACCTATGTTGCTAAGTAGGAGTCTTCGGAATCTATAGAATGTCTTCTTTAATGAGCGGTGTAGCAGCTTTAGTCATAGGGTCTAAGGGTATTAAACTCATCTTCCTTTGCCAAGCTATATGCATAACCTCTGGCAGTAGTTAGTTAGCTTTCGTACGCCGCGAGTAGCTACAAATGAAGGTATATGAGTTCCATTCCTGTTACGCCTTCTCCTTACTTGCTGTCCTTAGCAGCTGTTGGGTTGTTTGAAAGCCGAAGTGCGGTGCTCTTAGCTCCTTACCCGCCCCTCCTCTACCGATACAAATAATGGCATCGGGAGCAAGTAGCTACAATCGAACAAGAGGTTGATTAGTTACTAAGCTCCCTAACAGCAAATGCAAAGAAAGAGAATGAGTTAAGAAGAGTCAACCCCACGGGTTGGGGACTCTGCTTCTGATCTGACGAACGTAACTCTTTTGCTGTTGAATTCTTTCTTACCTGTTGTCATTTGGCGAGAGCTAAGCCGTATAATAGGTATGAACTCGGTGTCTGGCTAAGACCTATAGCTAGGGAAGTCTTCTTTTTTTTCTTATCGAGTGTTACCCCGGCCCACAACCCTTGGGGTATTTAACTAGTCTGCTTTCAACATTGGAATAGGATCCGGCATTGGTAACTCATTCCGATAGCGCTTACTTAGATGCTTTCGATACCGACTTCTAGTCGTTATAATTAACTTACTACTCTGCTAACACTGGACGAGAGTCCGTAAGTGGATCCCCCCAGGTGGGCTATATTTACTATATGTAAAAGACCTCATGCGCGAGTGCTTTCCGCAAATAGCTAGAAGTCTTTCTTGCACCTGTTTCTGGATGGGGATCTTGAAGTGGTATTTAAGCCCCAGGTGCATTTGCCCCGGGATTGAATGCTTTGTACGGATTAACGGGAGAAAGTAAAACTGATGGATTGGTTTATTAACTTGCAGTACGGCTACTAGAATATCCTTTCCTGTTGACTGGGCGAAGAGAGAAAACTTAGCTATTGGTTAAGGAATAACCAGTTACCTTAACAAGCGGTACCTTTACTATAATATACTTGTACGCCCGGGGTAAGAGGTAGGAACCGGAGTCATAGACCGAAGGGTACTTACGCAACTACTGCTTTAATGCAGCCTGAGGCTTTTGTCCGACTTAACGAAAGAAAGGAAACTACTACTGAGCTACTCGATCCTATGGCTGGGGACTCATCTTCTTTAGGAATGCTATGGAGCTTAGCTGGTATGAAAACTTCTCCCCGCCTATGTTTCTTAGCCGGAACTCTTATTAGAGATTCCTCCAGCCGGCTTGAACCCCGGCTTATTCTCTCGGAGACGGGTCTCATGAACGAAAAGCGGGGGAGTCGGGTAACCGGGGTTAGAACACCACCGCGAGCTCTACTTCTTGCAAGTTGCTTAGCAGCCGGCTACTTAGATGCTTTCTTCGCCGATGCAGCTAACTACTTATCTGCATTCTTTGTCTAATCCTAGCGGTAGAAAAGCCCCCTCTTTGGGGCTCATGACCCGGGGGCTGGGGCGCACCCTTTTTCATTCAAAGCCCTTATAGCTGGAAGCTCGTCCGCTTTCCTCTCTTGCTTTTAAGCTATGTCGGGCGTAAACTTCTAAATTGATGTTTTGACAACCCGGGAAAATATTATGCTTTCTTTTCAGCATTAGTCTCTGGAATGTAACATGAGTTAGTAGGTAATACCCCGGCGTAAGAAAGGAAACTGGCTCACAAGCAAATGACCCGTCGGCTAGAGTCCTCTTGTCTGCTGCTTCTTAGTCTCCTTATGGAACGAAGCCAGGGGCCTTGATTCTTTGACTCGCAGCCCTGCTACTATATTAATTCCTCCCCAGAACGCGTATCCTTACGAAGTACGTGGCCGAAAAAGAGGATGCTGAGTAAGCACCCGGCAGTTACCCTAATATAGGATACACTTTTTTTTATAATATTTAGTCAACTTACTTGAATGAGAGATGGCAGAAAGCTTAGTAATTGGTCCTAAGGGAAGGGGCTCTTTTCTTTCTTTGCCGAAGCCTCTTGTTCTCCTTCTGGGGCTTAAGAAAGGTCTTTGATAAGGAATACGGAGGCAGAGTTGGCTCCTATTATTTCAATACCGGGAACTTATTCTATTGCAAGGCTATGCCTAGCGGCGGATATTTAGCTAAGCCCGGTAAGACGACCGGGGGCAGGCTCTCTAATTGCATTTGACATTGGCAGCTGCATCTTCTTCTTCAAAGACAGGAACCCTTGATTACCTATTTGGCTTTAAAGCAGGAAACTCGCCCGCTTTCCTTTAGTAAAAGGGGGCATCTAACCCAACTAAGTCCGATAACAGCTATTTAGGGAAAAAAGTAGATCTACCTAATGCGCTACTTAAGTATTGGGGCTTTAGCTCGGGAGTGTTCGGCATCTAACTAGCTCTCGATCTTGACCCGATTCTGGCACCGATTCGTCGAATCTATTCCTTGTATGTCTTAGCGGGAGTTGGAGCTGTTGGGCCATTTGCCCCCGAATAAGAAGTCCTCTTGCCGGGCTTATAAGGAGCCCCCTGTTCCGGATTCACAACGAAAGTAAGAATTTATGAGCCCCCTACCTTTGGTTTAATAGAATATTCCTGCCTAAGAAGCTACGCTGGAAGAGACTACTTCGCTCCTGGTGGAAGAAAGAAAAGAATACCTCTCCTTCGCGCCTTTCCCGGGGATAGTTAGTCAACTGCCTTACTGTGGCCCGATGCTATCCTTATAGAGTTAGGAAAGGATACCGGGTCGGGGTCCGGTGGGGAGTTATTACTTAGATGATTCCCTCTCATAAGGTGCTCCCTGCTGCCTCTTCGTCTCCTGTATAAGACGCTAAGGAACGGAGTCTTTGGCTTAACCCGTAGTGCTGATGCCCCCCTGCCCGGATTAAAAAAAGAAAGGGGAATTAAAGAGCCCCTAACCCCATAGGCAGATACTAGCCTTTCAGAGCCCCTTGACTGAACGAAAGAAAGAACTCCCGAGTAAGGAGCCCTGTAGGCAGTTGCCCAAATATTCCGTACTATGGGAAGAAAAGGAAGAAGCCCCGAGTGCCTAAACTGGTGGGTCGCTACTCGACTGCTTCCCTGCAGCCCTGCTTGCCTCATCTAGATTAACAGAAGTCGGAGTTGATGGTTGACCCGGGATATTGGGATTCCCTGTGCCCGGGTTATAAACCTCAGAAAGTCAGCCGAAAAATCGGCTTTCCAGCAGCTCTTTGACTAGAGCCCCCTGTCCTATGGAAGGGAAGAACGTCAGAGTGCATAACCTTATGGAGAGTTATTCAGATGCCTTACTTCCAGAGTTGACGTCGAATGAACCGAAATCAGGAGCCCCATTCTTTGGTTTAACCTGAGGGTCTGCTTAACCTAGAGCTCTTTGACTGGAATATTCCTGTTCAATGAGGCAAGCAAACAGATGAATTAGACAAGACGAAAGGGAAAAAAGAATCTCCCGTTCCCCAACCAACTCCCCGATCTCTCAGCCCTTGTGGCCAAACAAAGAAGACTTCCTTCTTCTCGCATTCCGAGGGCAAAGAAAGCAGATGAGTCCCTTCCCCTTGGATGATTACCCCTGGGATCAGTAGCTCATGGCAACAGGAAAGAATGAGAATTATATGGTTACACTCCTAAAGCAGCTAAGCAACATACGCCTTTCGACGAAGATTCGTTACCGCAAGTCAATTCAATCAACTTCTCCAATTCCATCACATATAGATGCGAAAACAAGCATTTTTTTCTTTTTATAGTCACTATTGAATGATTCCTGCCCTAATGTTGTCTTCGATCTCCAAGGCGGAACTCTTCACCTTCGGTGGCCGACCACTGCACAATAACCGAAGTTATGTGACTAAGGTACCTGGATCGAAGGTGACTCGGTTCTCTTTAGCTTCGTCCCCTTAGATCAAAGACGACTCACATATAAAAAAAAAGCTGAGGCAGGGTTCGAACTTGGCTAAACCCATTTTTTTGAAACAAAGTAGCATCCTAGGTCTCGGACATTGCTCACTGTGGAGTCCTTGGATTCGGTTAAGCCCAACCCTAAGTTAAGTCTAAAATAAAAGATCTACTCAAGCAGGCCGGACATTCCATTTACTAAACGATGTCGTCAGCCGCTTCCCCTGTAGTCGTCAGCTTGTTCTTGACAGATCCCATCGGGTGTTCATAATCTGGAGTAAAAGGATTCGAACCTTTGCATGCCGGTACCAAAAACCGATGCCTTACCACTTGGCTATACTCCATACGGCCAGTTTTGGACGGGGGAATTTATGGACAGAAGCGGGAGGAAATTTAAAGAGAAAAGAGTATTGATGAAGGAAGAAAGTGCAAGTAAGCGCTATTCCTTCTCAAGAAGCAGGCAGGACCCGCGCACCAAACTTCATGCATGCATTCCCCATAATTGGAGCCTCGAGTAATTCTAAAAAAAGATTTATTCTTCCCCCCGATGCTTGAAAGATTATTAGAATACGAAAAGGATAAGGAAACCCATCATCAGGGCAAATAAAGCTATTGCTTCAGTTAGAGCAAAGCCTAGAATAGCATACCCAAATAATTGTTTAGCTATTGACGGATTTCTGGACACAGAATGGATCAAGGAACTGAAAACATTTCCAATTCCGAGAGCAGCACCTGCTAATGCAATAGTCGCTGCGCCAGCACCTAAGAGTTTTGCACCCTCCATTGTAGTTATAATTTAGTTACAGGCTTGTCATTTCTCTATTGAAAAACTCAAAAATTCTTACTTACATAAAAAATATCGAGTTATTCGTTAGCAGTACTCACATATAAGAGTAGGCGTGGGATAAAAGCATTGATTTATTACAAGAGCTCAGTTCTCATCTTCTTTAAAAAGGATTAAAACGCTTACCAACTTCCAGTTAGTTTTATGACTTGATTCAAGGTAACATAGCTAAGAAATGAAATAGCTTGTTTAACCTATGGGTAAGCATTCAAATACGAGAAAGAATACGAGACCTATTACTAGATAGAGTGGTAAGCCTTCTATGAAACTAGGAAACGATTGTAACCTGTCTAACGAATCTATCCTGATTACGCGTATCATCGCTACTAATAAACTCTTATGATTACGCTGCTTCTATTCAGAAAGCGCACTGATCGGTCGAAGCCACCGGCTTCTCTTTCCGTAACGTCTTTATCTAACTCTCTAACTTTACGTAGCTAATTGACTCTTTTTATATTGCCCTAGTGTAACCACCCCTGCTAAGGGGAATGCAGCGTTACTATTACCTACATGAGCTTCCGATGCAATTGATTGTCTCGTGAGTGAACGATGCAAGTCTAATCGAGTAATCAAGTACTGAATAGAATACTCTCGCTAAGGAGTCTGTCTTCATATATGTATCTGATACCTTTGCCCTGCTTATCTTCCTGGGTAATCCCATTCATCACACCTAGAAGAAGCTCAGCTAAGCTAATAAAACCGGATTCTTTATCCAGCTTTAAATAGCATATCTAAATAATTGTTTAGCGAAAGAGAGATTGACGGACATAAAATGAAAAAAAAACACACAAAAAGAATGGAAGACTATACCAATTCCCTAGGGCTGACCCGGCTTAAGAAAGAACATACCAGGTTCTAGGAGCTTTCCTCTCTCAAAGCCTAAGGAGAAGTCCGTCGCCTTATTAAATAAAGCAATTCTTTCGTCGAGGTACGCAGCTTTGGGTTGCCCTTGCTGTTTCGCTGCATAGTGACTTCTTTTCCTATGCATACGGGAAAGCCCCTTACATAGCGCCTTATTCCGGTTCTATTCTAAAAAGAAGGCAGGGATTAGATTCCTCAAAGGGGTGCTACCCTGGGTTTGACACGGAAGTTAGCAATAAGGAGTTACGGCGCATGGTAAGCTAGACAACCTCATCCTTTGATATCCTATTGGAAGGAGTTTCCAAGCTTTGCTAATTGATATATAAATGTATTGGGCTTTGGTAAAGAATGTCTCCTAACTGGTATGACTTATTAGGAAGGGCTCCTCCGCACATTAGGGGGAGTGTTGATGAATTAGTTCTTCCCTCGGTTCGGCCATCGGCCCTTTTCCGGGGTTCGGTAGGCAAGGTGCAAAGGGAGAGGGCTAAAGTGAGATCATCTGCTGCCTGGGTGTCCAGAAGTTGAGGACTCGGATGCTTTCAAAGCCATCAGGAAAAACTTTTGAGAAGGTATACCCGGTATTTCACCTCAAGGGCACAACTCCTAACTTACTAAAGAGCTAACCATTCCTATGAGGCGAGCTCGGCGGTCACACTGGACTAGATCTTCGGAGGGGGATAAAAAAAAGCGAGATTTCAGTCGGGTTACAGAGTCCCTGCCAGGTTGACATGCACGCAGAGGCAAGGTATATAGAAAGGGGGAGTTCGCCGACCCCATAGGTTTCTTATCAGGGGACATCTTCTTCCAAGAGAGGAGATTGAAGTCAGTGGGCTGTAAAGCCGGTGTCTTTGGTTTTAATAGTTCAAGGGAGAGATAGTGTATTAAAGGACGCGGTCGCCCCATGCCACGGTTGAGATCAAAATGCTCGGTTTGATTCATGCTTTTGAGAGGAGAGAGCGGGAAAGTAGGTCAATCTCTCTGACTTTTCCGATGAGTTAAGAGTTTGCCTTTCTTATCTTCTTGCCTGATTGACAGGTAGGGAGCGCTTATAAAGCGTCAAGGGATGTGTCCCGAAGTTAGGGAAACTAGAAGGTTCCCCGTTCTCTTCCTTAAAGTAACGCCTTCTTCCTTATTATCCTGGATCCAATGGAAAATACGTTTTATCGGCTTACCGAAGTTTTTATTCTCTGGGATCGGGCATTGAAGCCGTTTTACGTGTGGGTGACCGGGGGTAGTAGCTTCGGCTAAGCAATAAGGATACGAGTTAGGTCAAAGATAAGGTGATAGCTCAGGCGGTAGATCCCTTGAAAGGTCGGGGGTTGCTTAGACTAAATGCGCGTTCCCCAGCTTCAACAGGTCCAGATCCAAATGAGGGATTTCTTGTGGCTTAAAAGTCTGGGTGCTAAAGAAGTCATATTTTTAAGTATCTGTAGTAGCTGTTCTAGCAAGGCAGTAGAGGTACGTGCGGGCAGGGGAGTAGTATATATAAAGTTAAACATCTCCTCTATCTAAGGGATTGGGTCTTTCTCTGCTTTAGAGGATCCGGTTGGAGGAGAGCGGTATCTCTTTGGTAAAGCTTCTATTACGGGAAATAGCTCCAGTGTTAGTTGCGGTGTTAGCTGTATAAGGGCAAGGACTAGGAGTTTGTTTAATAAACGACTTTTTTCCTGTTCTTGCTATTCCTCACATTTACGGGATGAGTCGTAAAGAGTACCTTTCTAAAGTAAAGAGGAGGGATTCCCCAGCGTAAGAAGCGAGGTTCATAAGACGCAGAAGGCGTTAGTTAGTTACCATCTCTGTCCTCGGGAGAAGAGACGGAGGCATCTAGCTCTTCAAAAGAAGAGGGGTATACTGTTCCAGACGTTCCAGAAAAACCAAGGCCAGGAGCAAAAGCTGTTTCAGCAGAAGTCGTTTTTCGCAGTTTCCATTTCTAATTAAATAAGGGGCGCTTTCTAATGCGAGAGTTGTAATAAATAAGGTATAACCGGTTGGTCGCACGGCTTCTAAAGCCGAATCCGAGGTAAATGTCAGCTGGGACTCCCGACTTCTCTCTTTCTCGCGATAAACTACGCCTCGAAAAAGTGATTTTCATAGAGATGTGTAAGAAAGGGATACAATAGAAGTAGCTAGTCCGATTAGTGAGAGACCGGGAGAGAAATAGAACCAAGCCTAGGCTCAACAGCCAGTTTTAGATCCTCAACTTGTAATAAGTTAGCTAACCGAAACACCTAAGTAGCTAAAATCGGATGAATCAGATGCTAGATCGGGCCCAGATGGTAGACCCCCTGATAGGGTAGGTTCGTTTATACGAATAGCACGTTACGCGGCTGAGACAGGTCGGGATCCAGGTTTAGGATTTTCCAGGGTTTAATAGCTTAGTTTATACGTGTATAATAGGTATTGTAGGGTATCTGCAGCAGCCATTTAGGCATGTCCAATAAATGAGCTATCCGGGGCTGACCCGCTTTCACATTAAGGCTTTCCTTTTCCCCTCGCCTTTCGCGCTACTGAAGTTGATTTCACAGGAAAACCCGCTATATTTAGGTCGGCTTAGGCCCTCTGTAAGAGAGTGGAAAGTAAACGCCCTGCCCGCTATAAAAGCTAGATCTATCGGTTTAGATAGGAAGATATAAACAGAAGAGTCCACCTCTTCTAAGGGCTTAAGCTTGCAAAAAGAGGCTTCTTCTTTTCACCTTATAGTTGTTCCCTAAGAGGTCATTGAGGAATACTTAGCGAGCGATCCCACTTCTTGAGTCAAAGCAAGCATAAGTAGAAGACGCCTTGCCCTTTTCTTGCCCTATTCGTCGAAAACTGGTCGGCTTTTCCATCATAAAACCGAAAAAAAAAGAAGAACTCTTATGACTCGGTGGCAGGGAAGACCCTTAGTCTTAGCGGGGCAGGGTACGGGGAAGCATTTCCCAACTCAGAGGGAAGGGACGTAAGCCTAGCTTTCTGACGCCATACCCGCTTAAACAGATTGGAAAAAATATGGGTCTTTTAGCTAAAGCCCGGTTAAATACCATCTGTGTTCCATGGATCGCCTTCGCGTCTTGAAAAGGATAGGAGGTGGGAGTGTAAGATAACATGCGGCTATCTTCTCCTGTGACATAGAGCATATAGTAATGAGGAAGTATGCGGACTCGACTCTATAAAGAGTCAGTTTCCTAAGCCCAATCGCGCGATAACGATGCCCGATATCTGGCCCATCGAGGGGGGCAAACGCAAGAATCGATCTAATGAACCTCTCCTCTCCGTCAATTTCCACCGTTTCTTTTTTCAGCAGATTGGGAGCTTTCGTCCTTTCTTTCAGGAAATAAAAAGCTTACGGACCGGGGGACCTATGGAAGAGTTTTCTTCTGTTCTTGCCTAAGGAGGTCGGGCTCTGGAAGGTTCCTGTATTTTCCCAAGCGTAGGGAACTGCTATTAGCCGGATGACAGGCTCGGTACTGTTATTCTTTTTAAAATACCTAATTTAAGGATTTCCTGCTAGTTACTAATACCGTCGCGACGGAGCCTAAAGCCGGACTACGTGAACTAGCTCGAAATGCCCCAAAGGCTCATTTCACCCCCGTACAATCAGCATGTCTTGAGAAAAGGACCTACTAATTCGGCTCTCGACTGGGAAAGAACAGGTTTCCTTAGTGGCTAATAAGATGTAGACAAGACACGGGAACGCCCCGCAGGGAACCCAACTAACTAATAAGGGGCGGGATGCAGCTCCCTCTTTTTCTTTTTTATGCGGCTACTTCTGATCTTATTTTTATCCCGTAACTTAACAAAAAGCATGAAGGGCGTCGTAAGGCCCTCTGAGACAAGGATTTGTGATAGTTGTTGAAAGTAGATACGCTTCTAACTCTCCTGCTTCTCTTCCGATACTAGGTCTAGTAAGTAGGCTAACACAGTAAAGTAGGAAGGCAGGCTAACGAAAGACTAAGACTCCGTTTTTCCTGATGGCAAGTGAGAGGAGAAGGAATGAGAGTAGAGTGCCATCCGCCTTTTCTCAGTTGCCTTAGGTTAGCATGAAAGAAAACTACTGACTGAGCGAAGAGGAAAAGCTCAAACCTGACTCACGAGAGCCGAAGCAAGATAGGCCTTTTAATGTCGACATGGACCTGGCCCCCTTTCTTATGTTATTTCCCTTTGGGTTGTAATGCCCGGAACTTCCTCACGAGTTGAGTCAACCTAGTCAACTCAAAAGCATGAATCAACGCAAGGCTTTTTCTCCCGCATCCTTTATTGATATGGTGATTGCACCTGAGGACCGCCAATCAACTCGGCTCTCTTAGGTCCCTCCTGTGTGTGAAAGACTCATCAAAGGCATATTACTAAAGACATCGATCTTACCTACTAGCCGACTTCCTTTCCAACAATTATTGCAACGGGAAAATGCATTCTCCAGCTCATGCTCCCGAACCTACTTTATTAATATAACACCAACCGGCAACTGCTACAGGAGCAACTCCAATGCTGAGTCTTCCTTTAATGCACTTGCCCCGGAAACAAAGCTCTCAACGAACTAAAACTCGCCATCAGGATATCGAAAGCGCAGGTTAAATGCCCGAGACTAAAGAGCCCAGCAGAAGAGCTCAACTCCTGATGTTACGATCCCCTATCAAAAGAGGATTTGAAGTCGAAGTCAAATGCCGATCTTACGGCAAGGAAAGAGGAAGTGCTCCCTTCCCAGACAGAGAGGGTTGATGTGGCCGCTAAAGCTAAGAGGTGGGGAAGCCAATTCAATGAGTACGAGCTCAAAATGCTTGGGCACACAGGAAGTGGGCCGGTTCCAGATCTCGAAAAGAAGTTTGCTCCATTCCAGATAGGGATTTTTGTTCGCGTCGAAAAAAGGCGGATTCCCATATATATAAGGGTGATTGCTCGGCGGATGCCCAAGATGGTGACTGGGTGGGAAGACAGGTTTCCCGTAGTCCTCGCACTTGCCCTATTAGAGCCCCAAACTACCGGTATCCTTGGTCGCCCAAGCGCTTTAACAGAACAAGAGGCTGCAATTTCCGATCTTGCTCTAACCGCTGCCTCAAGGTCTGCCTCTACTAGGTATGCCCTTGTATCCGATGAACAAAACCAGGATTCACTGCACCGAAAGAATATAACGCTTACCAAATGAACAAAGATACCGGTTATTAAGAAAGATAGCACAACTCATGTCAGCGTTTGTAGGAGCAGTCCCCCGAGCCTTTAATCCCGCGTTAATTGCCAAGATGATATAATTCCTTTGTAAGTGCCTAGATCGGAAGAATCGGTGTGCTCAATGCCAACTAGAATCATAGGTGGATTTCGCATCTAATGCTTCCCTACCCATAGGGGGATCTTATGCCCTAACCTTTTGTTGTCAACCGGTATGAGAAGAGAAAACCGATCAATCAGATCAAAAACAACCTGTCACACCCACATGTGAAAGGACAAGAATTCCTTTGAAGGCAGACAGGAAAGCCCTATCTTCCACTTAAACCCCCTTGAGCTTCATTTGCTGAAACGGGTGAAAGTAAACTCGAAAGCCCTTCCCCCGGCTTAGCCGCCTACGCCCGTGAGACCAACTATTAATAAATAGGGCGCCCTCCCGCTTTGAGCTTTCTGAGTCCCAACGCCAAGGTTAGTTACAATCTTTGATACACGGGTCTCCCATAGGTAAACTTGAAAGAACCCCCTTGTCCCGTATTAGACCCCGGTGTTAGAGGGCTTCAATACCCTACTTTTCTTCTCGCCTATGCCGTCGAGAGAGGCTCCGAATCTGGTTACGTGACGTAGAAGGGAAGCTGCTTTTTCCCCTCAAAAAAATCTGTCAAATTTTATTATAAGCTAACACCGGGGGTAACCCTAGCCGTAGACTGAACTCCTATCTTTAATGAGCGATGCGACGAGCTGCTTTCCCCTTTCTCTTATAAGAAGATGGCAAACGCGTTGTTGATTGCAGCCACTGCTTTATCCTTTACCCGGTAGTTGGATTAACAGAGCCATATGGCATAACCGATCCCTAGGTTCACGAGAGTTGGGAATCTGTAGCATCAAGCTAGTTTGGGAATGTCGCCATGCCCGGATTAAAGGGAAATGAGCTGCAAGACTGTATCTTCTTAAGCAGAATCTTCCGCAAAGGGGTATTTTACACCCTCTAATTGAGTATTCTGTATATAGATAAAGGTTCGGAAAAGAAAAAAAAGAGTATCCGTACCTACGGTAAGATAGTTCACTCATATGCTTTCCTAACTCCATAAGGAGAACAGCAGTCTTAGGCAAGGAATATCTTAGTAAAAGAGCCGCTTTTAAGGTACCTAGTTATTCCTCAGCTGATTCTTCTGACTCTGTAGTTGCCGATTAATCCGTATTCCTTTCTTGGCTCAGCAGGAAGGGATGAATATTAGAGTAATTACCTATGGGTTAAGTCCCCCAGGAGTTCTTCAAAAAAGAATACATAAAAAAAAATCCAAGGTACAGCCTTACTTCAGGTAAAACCAAAGAAGAAGTTCCCCTTCTGAACTCGATAAGGAGAAGGGGCTGCAGGAAAGCATCCGCGTTAACTGCAGCTGGCGCTTTCAAGCCCTCTTCTTTTCCTCTTTTTCTTTATGCGGGCGTACGCTTCTTTTATTAGCATTACCTTAGCCCATGCTTTCTTCGTAGCAGGACGATTTCCCTTCTTGTTTGAGTTTCTTTTTTATGTAAAGACAGGAGGGTATAGCACCATTGCCGCTTACTTACACGCTAAGGAAATGGCTTTTTCTTTAGTTGTTTTATCTAACTGCTTTCCCCCAGCGAGTACTCATTCTTTTTGATTTTATCGCCTCAGTGAGGCAACCCCTTTTCTTTCTATTATCTTAGTCAAGCGGAGGAGGCAGAAGTGACCCAAGAATAAGAGGCCCTTCACTCAATGCAGAAGCTGAAAGGCAATAAGCCATGGCCATTAAAATTGACCTTCAACAAGCTTATGATCGTATAGATTGGGATTTTTTCAGGTCTGTGCTCTTTGATATAGGCTTTCCTTGCAGTTGGATTAAGGCTATCATGGATATTTTGATAACTCCGCAGATGTCTATCCGGGGAGCAAACTCCTTCTTTTAAAGCCAGGCGCGGTCTAGGGAAAGGTCATCCTCTCTCTTTTCTTTGTTATTTGCTTGTAGAAATCACATGATTCAACAAAAGAATGTGGAATCTGGTCACTGGAAAGCACTCGCTCTTTCAAAGAATGGCCCTATTCATGTCTTTTTAGCAGACGACTTGATGATTTTTTATAAAGAACTAACTAAGAGTGGGACTTCTCTTATACCATTGGTAGGGATCTCATCTCATAATTATCCATTACTTTTTATGTCTATAGCATGACCACTTGATGAAATGTGGAGTGAAGTGGGGTAAATGGCCGATACTACTGGAAGGATTCCTCTTTGGCTGATAGGTACTGTAACTGGTATTCCTGTGATCGGTTCAATAGGTCTTTTATTTTACGGTTCATATTCCGGATTGGGTTCATCCCTGTAGTAATCGGATGAACTGGGTTGTACCTGTTCTGATTCAAAATGACATTAAAACCGGGCAGCAGTAGGAGCCCTAAAGAGGAAGGGGCAGGAGCACTCGACCCTTGATAAATGAACAGATTATGTTCTCTTATTCTTGTCACCGAGGAAGAAGTTTCGACGAATAGGGGCCGAAAGGCGTGAGTGCAGTAGACGCTTGAAATACTTTATGGAACTCAAATCTTTCATCCCTTCATCCTAGTCTCGAAATAGACTGTGTCGAGACTTCAATTATTGCTTTCGGATTCTTTCCCCAGCCAGTCGCCCATGTGTGGGTGGGGTCAAGCTTGGAGACTTCTCATTTGTGGGGAATCAAACTCTCACGCAACTTGCATTCCGGTTTTACATATTTTATTGGGGAGTTCCGGTTTTCAAAAAATTCCCTATTGCTGGCAGAGCAGGGACTAAAGAAACCATAGTTGCACGGAAATTGCCTGCCGGACAGAGGGCTGTTGGTCCAATTAATTTAGTAATTCGTTATTAACGATATGGCTATAAAAAAATTGACTATCTATGCTCTCTTCGCGGTAGAGCTTCTTCTCTAGGACCAGTTGCAGCCCTAGATTCTCTTTCTTCGTATCTTTATTTAGATGCGGATTATTCTTATCCTCTTGATTCAGCGGCTGATGAATCAGTTGGATATTCATATGTTGTCGAATCATAATTGAGCCTTTCTTTAGCTATATTGGGACATATTGAGTCCCAATATATAAATAGACCCCGCATAAGTGGTTGATCTTAGCGTGCTAGCCGCTGCTTCATTTCGTATAGTGATAACGCTTTCTCTTTCTTAGCGCTCCGCCCCCCTTGTATAGTAAGGGGAACTCTGGTTACGCGGCTTCTCTTATAGGGATTTTATCTGACTTTTCTCAGCTTGACCTACTTGACTCAGCGGTTAGAGTATCGCTTTCATACGGCGAGAGTCATTGGTTCAAATCCAATAGTAGGTAAGACCGGCCGAAACCCCAGTTTTTGCCAGCATGACAGCAAGCACGGACTGGCAGCAAGGCAAGGAGTCGAATGACCAAAGCAACGGTTGCTTCCACTTTTTTCCTTCTTCGACCGCCTTGACACTTTAATATCAAGTAAGCCCCCTCTCCTCGGAATCCTTTCCGAAAGCCCTTATCGCTTTCTTCTTACGTTTGCCAGTAGAGAGTGGCCAATGCAGAGAATGTCCAATGACTTGAGTGGATTGATCAAACAGCCGCTTCCCTTCTAACATGCATTCTTTAAAGAATCCTCCTCTCCTATTTGTTTGACTCCAAGGGGATTGAGATCCGGGGATCTCTTGTAGCTTACCTTTGGATAATAGCATCCTCTTTCTATCCCTTTCTTCAAGACCGGCTCTCTGAACTCGTATGAAAGAACCTTTCTTCGGAAGGAAAAAACACTATCGATCATATCTCTACCCTCAACATTGGAAGTCAAGATCTAGACACAATCGACATGGAAGAGCCCATCAATTGGAAGCTCGGTCCCGTCGCCATCGGTCACCGACCTAAGTGCAGAGTTACTGACAAGAGTCGAACAACCCTCACGAACCGAGTGCTGAAACTCAGCATGACGAATCTATCTGTGCTTTCAACCCACTCCCCCTAACCCTAAAAAAGCCAGAACAGGCATATTGCTCAGATGCACCGCTACTTTTTTAGGAAACTCTTTCACTTAACTTAATGTGATCTCCGTCGTCAGCTAGAATGCCCTTCCCCTGTTACCGGTTTTGTGGGGATCCTTCTTTAGATCTTTGATGGCGCCCCTCTCTCAAGCAGCGCATTCTCGCATCTTCGATGAAAGGCTCTTCCATTCATTCTATCATTCTAGGTAAATCCCGGCGGGCTTGTTGCACCCTTTGACTCCCTGATTCAATAGGCGCCTTTAGGCCTTCGATCTCTCTCCCACGAATGGATCAAGGGCCCCGAAGCTTTTTTAGTTCCAGATGCTGCAGAGCCAATTCGAATTCCGGATCCAATCCCATCTCATTAGCTATACCTATAACTTATTAAAATCTATATTTGCCCACACTTTTTTAATAAAAAAGATGGAGACCTGATTTGGACCCTCGTGATCGAGCTTATGATTGTAAAGAACGCGGAGCCCTTTTGGTGGAATAAGTCGAAGTTGAGCTAACGATCCAAACCAGGTTGAAAGCGTCGAAGCTTATCCACCCGAAGCACTCACTTATTTCTACTCCTGTCTTGCTGTGGAAGCAGTGGCCGGAAGCTTAACTGTGGAGGCAGGCGGCCGGGAAGCTTTGCTTCTAGAATGCCGACTACTTATCTATTGTGCCATACCGAGCGAAGACTCTTTTAACCGAGTAAGCCACTCCTCGTCTACTTTTTTCCATCAAAAAAGATCGTTCAACCCATCGCACAACGTTCTATTGCTTGGTTGAATAGGGCTGCTACAGGAGATTGAAAAGGAAGTTCGGTTCAATGCCTTTACTGAAGTAGGGCGAGTGCTTTTCATTGAATGCCTTTCTTTACTTTAGTTGAAAAGTTTTTCATTCGAAATCTCAGAAAGGCCCGCGTATTTTCCCTCGCAGGCAGGGGAACCCTACTTCTTTTTGTTGAACGTTAGGAGAGGGAAGCCTAAGGTTTACTCGAGCCTTGTTGAGATGCCTGAAGTCAATGCAAATAGGGCTATAGCTTCGGTTTGGGCTTTGGCAGACTTCCCTTCCTAAGGATCAGTAAAGACTATGCCAACTCTGTTACAACGGAGGTTGGGGCAATTCCCGCTTACGGTCTTGAAATAGGTTGATCAGTAGTTCGCTTAGAAGCAGCAACTATAGATAGACTAAAAACTTCTGACTTTGAAGAGAAAAACGGGATCGGGATAAAGTATTCATTTAGCCAGGTTTCATTCTTGAAATGTATCGGTTTTTTTTTTTTAGAAAAAGGGGGCTCACCCTTACTAATCGTCCGTGGAAAAACCTGTTTGTTAGGAACTATTCCCCAGTAGTACGGCTTCACGAAGCTGTCCAGTTGGTTATATCTGCTGCCGGAGCAGCTCTCGCGCGAAAAGATTTCAGCTATCAGACTGCTCTCATTCGATCAGTTTTGCAAAAGAAGCAATCCCCGGCTTCGACACCCTTTCAGTTTGGGTGTCCAGATTTTTAAAGAAAAGCAAGAACAGAGGTCTGTCTTGCGACCGAGATAGTTGATCTTGCTTGCCTGGCAGCTAAAGTAAGGTAGATCCTTGAACAGACAAATACAGGAAAAATGGAATAGTTTTTACGTAACACAGGACAAGCAAAGAAGAGAGGGACCCGCAGCTTCGGAATACCTTGTGCAGTTACTTCACCCGAAGGTTCTTTTAATCGAGGATTCCTCTTGATTTGAGAGGTTGACAAGAAACCTATAAATGGGGTGTTCCCGGAGCTCTTTTGATCGAGGACTACTTCCTGTTGAGTGGAGTTAAGTCAGCAGGCCAGGGAAAGGAAGGCGGACTCGTAAACCCTTAGGCAGTTACTCATAGGATGCCTTACTTCCTGAGTTCACCTGGTTTGAAAGGGAAAGCATGGCCTTGATTCTTGAGAAGTTACCTAACAAATGGTACTTTTACCGGAATATTCATTCCTGTTCAATGAGCCAAGCAAAGAAACGTATGAATTGGTCCTATAAGGCTAGTGGGCTCAACTTCTTTAACGACCTTAAGTTGGGGAGCCCTCGTCTCGAAAGGAATAAAAGAATAAACCTAAGTCTGACATCGCCGAATAGGAGCCTTTAAAGGCCTCTTTCCCTTAGTAAGCAAGTAGATCTACCTAAGTAAGGACTTAGGGTGAATGGGGGAGCTTCAATGTTAAAAGCATATAGCTATAAGTCTCTCTGGAACCCGTTTATGATGGTTCTGCTGCCCCAAGGCTTCTTTGACCTGAGCCCCCCTACCCGGCTTGACTGGAATGACTACTTTCCACTGCGCTAAGGAAGCCGAGTAATTGGCTTAAGGAAAGGAAGAATTCCCGGGTGCCTTAACTCGATTTGAATTAAATATTACTTCCTGAGCCTCTTGTTCTACTTATAGAGTTTACCTTATTCGTTGCTAATGAGTCTTCCTGCTCTACTGGTCTTTCTGGTGTAACCACCCAACTAGATAAGCTTTTGGGAACCCCGATGGTGGATGTCCGATAACTCTGTACATGTCATTCTTCTAGCTTTTTAAGCCATTTGCGCATTAAAGGGAGTGGAGCCGATGGGATTTTGCGAATGGTAATGAAGCTTGCCATTCTGTCTATTTGGCTGAAGCCGACTTAACGAAAGAAAGGAAACTACTACTGTGAAAAAAGATGCTATACGTGCTCTATTGGGTTCCATTTTCGAATTAGATCGTGCTACTTTGAAATCCAATGGTATTTTTTTCGTAGCAGTCTAAGGTGTAGTTTATCCTGGGATTACAAAATCTTATGGTAAGCTATACCCTTGTAAGACCATCAGATACATTCCATATTTTAAGGTCTTTTTGCGAGCACAGCAGCCCGAACTGAGCATAGGCTAGAATCACACTCGCATTAAGCACTTCCACTAGGGCTACTAGGCAATCGGACTCCTCCTTTCTAAGAGTTCCATAAGATAATAAAATGCTACAGATTCCCTTTGTCACCAATTCTCTTCTAGTCGAGTGCTAGCCCTTCCATGAGAGTCCTCGAGTACTAGCCCTTGGCAGTCAAGAGCATCGTTCCGAACAACCTCTTATTTCTTACTTGATGGAAACCCTTCTATGCCAGAAAAAGAGTTCCCTTTGCTAAGGGGTCATCCGCCAAAGCGGACAAACAGGCAATAGAATCCCCGGCATCTGTTCCTAACAACAAGAGGAGCAGCGGGAATTGGGCCCTTCTCTTCTGTAGGCTTAGTAGCTGGTCTTATGACAGTTAGATCAACGCATTCGAAGGCGAAGACAGGTTCTTTGCCGATCCAGACGCTCCGCCGCAGCTTGTTTGGCTTCAATGAGCTATTGTCTGGTCCTCATTGGCACGCGGACTACTAGTCCATTACCTATTATTGAGACCGAGAAACTAAACATAACAAATACCGTCTTCTTCTCTTATGTCATTTTTGAATTCGATCGTGGAACCTCTTTCGAGCAGCTCTTGTTAAACGGGTTCCCCGCTTCCTTGCTCTTTCAAGCTTGTTCGTGTTATTCATGAGAGTCAGTATCGAACCTATTTAGTTTCTTCTTCCTTTGCTACGGTTAGAGAGCTCACGATGCCCTAGAATATAAGTAGTATCGGGAGAGAACGCTTAATGTTGTTGATCGAGCTACCCAGCGGCAGGAGCAAGAAGTTCGCTTGGCTACGGATCTCTGGGAGGTGGTATCACGAAGTGAGCTGTATTACCAGATTTAATTCTAAAAAATCTCGTAAGAGAAGATTGGGTTGCTTTCTTTAGTTTCAAGGTATCAAACGGTACTGGAATTCACGCTAGCCAATGAGGACCTTACGTTAGCTCGTAAAAACCGGATACGTCTCGGTGAGTGTTTGGTTCCGGCTTAACGCTTGCCGCTGGGGGCGAGGGAGGAATGTAATGACTCTAAACCTTCCATCATTCGGGGCGCCCGTCACGATGCTTACTCCTTCTCGTGACCTGACCTTACTATTTAACTGTTCCGGTGGATCCGGTGGTGGGGTTGGAATTTTTTTTTCTTTTTCATACTCCGAAAAAAAAACCTGGGCAACCATTAAGATAAGATCTAGACGAATTAGCCAGGTAGGCAGGCACCTAAGGGAACGATTCGTGTTGATCGACAGAGTTATCCGAAAGCGAAAATAAAAAAGAACGAGAAAGCTCGAGTCCCTACGACGCTACCCCCTCATTCCCCTCTCCCACGCGGAGAGGTTAAATCTTTTTCAAGAGCAGAACATAATCTTGTCTTTACCTACTTTATTTTTGTATAGTCAAAAAGCGAGCCTCATCCTCTTTCAGCTCCTTTTCTAAACTAAAGAGGGGTTACAGAAGTTACGGTTCGTGTCTTTTCTTTTTTCATTCGAAAGGAAGAAGTTAAGTTTCAGTCAATCAGGTTCTATGCTATCTCTTTCTTTAGCTGGTCATGGCCATAATGTGCCCCTTTTCTCGTATTTTTTTAAGAATGAAGGAGTGAGACTGCCCGAGCGCTTTGATAAAAGCCCTTTTACCGCTTCAATTGATTGAATTTAAAAACCTTCCTTGCTCTTTCGATCAAGCGTGAGTTCCCCTTCCTTTTTTTTTAATGTCTATATGCGGACAGCTTTCCTTGGCTAGAATAGCTAATAGGCTGACTTCGAAGTAGGTCTCTAAGAGAGCCTGTATTCGAATGAGGGAGTATAACTCCGGGTTTACATTTCTAATCAACTAGTGGTTTTTCCAGTAACTCACAGAAGTAAGCGCTGCTCCTTATTTAAGAGGGAATAAGATGGAAAGAACTCATAGAAAAGGGGATTCGATCGTTACGTTACAGAATTTATACCTGGGTCGGGTGCGAGGTTTAACTCGTTCTTTTTTATTTTTTCACTAATTACGACTATTCCAGATACGTCATGGTACGGGATTATTTGGACTACAAGATCAAACCATATTGTAGAACAGTCTTTTTTAAGTAATAGTCAACAAATTGGGATTCATTTATCAACAAATTTCTTTCTTCCATTTGAACTCATTTCAATAATTCTTTTATTTTCTTTGCTTTGATAGGTGCAATTTCGGTAGCTCGTCAGTAACAAAGCTTTCGAACGTTCATAGATAAGATAAGAAATGCTTTTAATTCAATCTATTACCTATTCTCAATATTAGCAATATATTTCTTTGTCCTTGTTCCGTGCTTTTTAGATTCTAGTCAATAGAATAAGTTGAGTCGTTGTTCATATTGAAATGAATCAAGATTGATAAGGAGTCGGTCAATGATGCTCGAATATGTACTTGTTTTGAGTGCCTATTTCTTTTCTATCGGTATCTATGGATTGATCACGAGCCGAAATATGGTTAGAGCCCTTATGTGTCTTGAACTTATCCTAAATGCAGTTAATATGAACTTCGTAACATTTTCTTATTTTTTTGATAGCCGCCAATTAGTAGGCGATATTTTTTCAATTTTTGTCATAGCTATTGCAGCCGCTGAAGCAGCTATTGGACCAGCAATTATTTCCTCAATTTATCGTAATAAAAAATCAACTCGCACCAATCAATCAAATTTTTTGAATAAATAATATGCATTCATAAATTTGAATCTTTATCAACTCAAATAAAAGAAATTGTTATTCAGTAAGTCTAATTTAGTATGTATGATATTAAATATAGGTTCATATTCCTGTTTACGAAGATGCACTAAAAAAAAGTATCTTGACTCTTTCGCATAAGCTCCTCCATAAATCCATTTTGTATAAAAATTTTGGTAAATCATTGATTCATCTGATATCTAAATACATGATTCATGTATAAGTTTAGTAGATTGAAAATTTATGACGCTCAAAAATTTAAATATTCAATGTCACATTCAGTAAAGATTTATGATACATGTATAGGATGTACTCAATGTGTTCGAGCCTGCCCCACAGATGTATTAGAAATGATACCGTGGGACGGGTGTAAAGCTAAACAAATAGCATCCGCTCCAAGAACAGAAGACTGTGTTGGTTGTAAACGATGTGAATCCGCCTGTCCAACGGATTTCTTGAGTGTTCGGGTTTATTTATGGCATGAAACAACTCGTAGCATGGGTCTAGCTTATTGATAGGTTCAAAAAAAAAAGAGCACTAATCCATTTTTTTACCGACAAAAACCCGTGCTCAAAATAATATATAGTTTCCATTTCTTTTTTTTAGTACGGGTTTTTTATGGTTTAAGTGTAGCTTATCTTTACCATTTTCTTTTTTCCTTGGTTAACACTAATTGTCGCTTTTCCGATATCTGCAGGTTCTTTCATTTTCTTTCTCCCTCAGAAAGGAAATAAAATAATTAGGTGGTACACTATATGTATATGTATCTTAGAACTTCTTCTAATGACCTATGCATTCCGTTATCATTTCCGATTCGACGATCCTTTAATACAACTGGTAGAAGAGTATAAATGGATACGCTTTTTTTCTTTTTATTTTTGATTAGGAATAGATGGGCTTTCTATAGGACCCATTTTATTAACGGGGTTTTTTACTACTTTAGCTACTTTATCGGCTTGGCCAGTTACTCGAGATTCACGATTTTTCCATTTCTTGATGTTAGCAATGTATAGTGGCCAAATAGGATCATTTTCTTCCCGAGACCTTTTACTGTTTTTCATCATGTGGGAGTTAGAATTAATTCCTGTTTATTTACTTGTATCCTTATGGGGAGGAAAGAAACGTCTATACTCCGCTACCAAGTTTATTTTGTACACTGCAGGAGGTTCCATTTTTCTGTTAATGGGGGTTCTGGGTATCGGTTTATATGGTTCCAATGAACCAACATTAAATTTTGAAATATTATAGCTAATCAATCCTATCCTGTGGCATTGGAAATAATATTATATATTTTCTTTCTTATTGCTTTTGCTGTCAAATTACCGATTATACCCCTACATACCTGGTTACCAGACACCCACGGGGAAGCACATTACAGTACTTGTATGCTTCTAGCTGGAATTTTCTTAAAAATGGGAGCATATGGGTTGGTTCGAATCAATATGGAAGTATTACCCCACGCTCATTCGATATTTTCTCCATGGTTGATAATAGTGGGTACGATTCAAATAATCTATGCAGCTTTAACATCGCTTGGCCAACGTAATTTAAAAAAACGAATAGCCTATTCTTCTGTATCTCATATGGGTTTCATAATCATAGGAATTGGCTCTATTACTGATACAGGCCTCAACGGAGCTCTTTTACAAATAATCTCTCATGGCTTTATTGGTGCTGGGCTTTTTTTCTTGGCAGGAACGGGTTATGATCGAATACGTCTTGTTTATCTCGACGAAATGGGTGGGATAGCTATCTTAATGCCAAAAAGATTTTCGATGTTCAGTATATTATCGATGGCTTCTCTTGCATTACCGGGCATGAGTGGTTTTGTTGCGGAATTGATCGTCTTTTTTGGACTAATTTCTAGTCCAAAATATCTTTTAATGACAAAAATACTAATTACTTGTGTAATGGCAATGGGGATGATATTAACTCCTATTTTTTTTTTATCTATGTCACGTCAGATGTTCTATGGATACAAGCTATTTAATGTTCCAAATTCGTCTTTTTTTGATTCGGGACCACGAGAATTATTTGTTTCGATCTCTATCTTTCTACCCATAATAGGTATTGGTATTTACCCAGATTTCGTTTTTTCATTATCAGTTGATAAGGTTCAAAGTCTTTTATGTAAATATTTTTATAGATAATGTTTGACTTATTAACTCAAAAATAGAAAAAGAATTGTAAATGGATCTATTTAGCCTTTGTGAGAGACATTTGAATCAAGTATTGTATTGATTCAAACGGCTCTTGACGATTTCAACTAAGATTTCTTAGATTTTTCTTTATCTATGCCATTTTCTATCTCTAATCGGTAGGCCTTTTTTTATTCAAGTAGATGTTAATTGAAATGAACCATAACTATGTAGCCCTATTCCTAAGAGATTGACCCCAAAATAGCATATCCAAATTTTAATAAAGCCGATAGAAGCTACAATTGCGGAATTTTCAACTTTCATATTTGTATTTGTTCGAGTATGTAAATAAATCGCGAATATAGTCTACATAATAAAGGCCCAAGTTTCTTTTGGGTCCCAATTCCAATATGATCCCCAGGCCTCATTAGCCCAGACTGCTCCGGAAAGAATCCCTATAGTTAAAAAGAGAAACCCTAGACTAATAACACGATAACTCCAATGATCTAATTGTTGAATCAATTGGGATCGGTAATAATTTTTAGCGGAATCAAGGGAGGTGCTTTGTAAAACATTCCTTCTTTTATTCATGTATTGGATCTGACCAACGTCAAATAACTCAGTAAAAAAAATGGCTGTTAGAAAAAATTTTGATATCTTTTCTAAATGTAATGACTAGAAGATATACTGATAATAATGATCCACATAAAAGAGCTGCAAAACTCAATAACATCATACTTACATGCATCATTAACCACTGGGATTGGAGAGCAGGTACTAATATTGTGGATTGATGCATTTCAGTTAACAGACTCGAAGTGGCAAATCCTTGAGTAAAAATAGCACTTGGTGCAGTTATTACGCGTAAGTTTTTTTTTTTTAATATGGAAACATATAAATAATCGAGAAACTCCACGAAAGGAAAATTAATGATTCACATAAATCACTTAATGGAAAATGTTGTGAATAAATCCAACGAATAATTAATAATCCTGTTATACAGAAAAAAAAAGCTATTAGCCCTTTTTCAGACGAATTAGAGAGTCCTATCATTTCATCGACTACTAAGCTTATCAAAAAAATTGTAATTACAATTGAAACAAGGGAAAAAGAAATATGAGTTAATATATGTTCTACAGTAAAAAATATCATATCAATTTAAAAAATAAGGTAATTTAATTCATTATCGAACTTATTGTATCTTTTTTAGAAGAGAATGTGCCGCTACTCGGATTCGAACCGAGATGCTCAAGCACTGCTTCCTAAGAGCAGCGTGTCTACCAATTTCACCATAGCGGCTTACTTAAAATGATAATAAGCTATTATTATTCAAGTGTCGAGATTTAATGAGAAAATTAAATGTTCTGAACTTTTTTTAGTAAATGCCCAAATTATTGAACTTAATAAACTTAATAGTGAGGTTTTTTCAGATCTTTTATGCTCTCCATTGTTTGTTGTATTTGTAAATAAAAAGTGCTACCTCCTATCTTAGGAAATCAAAAAAAAAGATTGTGCGGATGGGGGAAAAAAAGTCTTCATCGACACCTGACATCTTTCTTTTTTTTTATTCAGCTCTCTTTTTTATGTCACTTCCAGTGAAGAAAGGGTTGGGTATGTGCCACTCATACCATTGATGGATTTCCCATAATATAGCTATGATCGGGCAATAGCGTAGATACAGTAGAGTTCGCGCTTCTTTAATTCGAGAGTTCGGTAGTCGGAACTCTTTTCCTCTGCTCTGAGTCCATATTAGTTTAGGTCTAACTCCATAAATTTTGTAAGTGAAGGCAGATCAAGCGCTTTTACTTTGTCCCCCGGGATCCACCACAGGTTGGGTTTGAGAGCCGTGTGATGAGTGACCTTATTGCACGGTTAGGAGAGCACTTTTTGTCTGCGCTGGTGAATAGAAGCCCCCCTATCAAGCAAGAAAGAAGCGGCTCTTTCCACGGGGGAGTCACCATTTACTCTATTTTAAAATTATGGTAAATCAGTGTATAAAGATGTCAATCTGAGATCTTATTTAGGTTCGATACGTCCACCTACGGGACTCACCTTTGGCTTTCGTCTCGGTAGGTTTATTATTCTACATTTTCCCAAAAGAACATTCATTCATTTCTTTCTTCCCCGTCGACCACGACGACTGAAACGACGCGAAAAATCAAGACCCGGAAAGGAGAAGGGCCGGTGGCGGGCATTTGGGAAAGTCTGGCCGATCGGGTGTCTTCATTCAAGCGGCGGTAGAGAAGAAGAACGAAACGAAGTGCGAGGCCGGGGGGCAGGGAAAAGAGTCGAGTCGATCAGGCTCGACGACCGGGGGAAGCAAAACGAAATCCGGATTTGGAAAAAAAAGAAGCAACGCTATGGATACCATGACCGATCACCATCGATAAAGAAGAATCTTTCTAAATCACTTTGGGTTAGCGGGGCCCTCAAGCATCCGAAATACGCTGGGGTTGTAAATGACATAGCGTTCCTGATAGAAAATGACGACTCCCTCAGAAAAACGAAGTTATTCCAGTTATTTTTCCCAAAGAAGTCCCGCTCAGACGGCCCGACGAGTCATCTACTTAAAAGGGCCCTCCCTGTAGTGCGCCCCTCCTTGAATTATTTGGTCATGCAATACTTATTGAATACAAAGAAAAAATGGAATTTAGACCCCGCCAGAGTTCTCAATCATTTCGTGGCACCGGGCGTGGCTGAACCATCTACGATGGGGGGAGCGAATGCACAGGAAAGAAGCTTAGATAAGAGAATACGTTCTCGCATCGCTTTTTTTGTAGAAAGCTCGACCAGCTATAAAAAGTGTTTGGCCGAAGCCAAAAAGAGGTTGACCCACTTCATTCGCTTGGCGAATGATCTTAGCTTCGCAGGAACAACAAAAACCACCATCTCGCTCTTTCCTTTCTTCGGTGCTACCTTTTTCTTTCTAAGGGATGGGGTTGGGGTGTATAATAACCTTTTTTTTGAGGATGCCCGGGAACAACTCCTAGGTAATTTAAGGAAAAAATGTTTGAACCTCATGGGTAAGGATAAGGTAATGGAATTGATAGAAAAATTCATAGACCTAGGTGGGATAGGAGAATTTTTAAAGGGAATAGAGATGATGATAGAGATCATACTGAGAAACAAAAGAATTCCGTACGGGTACAACTCTTATTTGAACGAAGTGAAAAAAATGCGATCTTTGTTGTCTAATAGAACAAACACTAATACCTTAATTCAGTCGGTCAAGATTAAATCTGTTTATCAAAGTGCTTCTCCGATTGCTCAAGACATCTCTTTTCAACCGAGGAACAAAACAAGATCATTTCGTTCCATTTTTAGTAAAATAGTGAAGGATATTCCATTAGTAATGAAAAAAGGGGTGGAGGGGATCCGTATATGTTGTTCAGGTCGATCAAAAGGTGCAGAAATAGCTAGAACTGAATGCGGAAAGTATGGAAAAACATCTCGTAATGTATTTAACCAGAAAATGGATTATGCTCCCGCGGAAGTATCTACTCGTTACGGAATCTCAGGTGTCAAAGTGTGGATTTCGTATAGTAAAAAAAAAGGGGGGCGTGCTATATCCGAAACGTACGAAATATAGTAAATATCGTAAAGGCAGATGTAGTAGGGGTTGCAAACCGGACGGTACACAACTTGGTTTTGGAAGATATGGCACTAAAAGTTTACGAGCTGGTCGTCTTTCATATCGAGCCATTGAAGCAGCGCGTCGGGCTATAATCGGACAATTCCATCGTGCTATGAGCGGACAATTCCGAAGAAATGGTAAGATATGGGTAAGAGTTCTCGCGGATCTCCCTATTACCGGAAAACCTACAGAAGTCAGAATGGGAAGAGGAAAAGGAAATCCTACGGGTTGGATTGCTCGTGTGTCCACGGGACAAATCCCATTTGAAATGGATGGTGTGAGTTTGTCAAATGCTCGACAAGCCGCTACATTAGCGGCGCATAAACCATGTTCGTCAACCAAGTTTGTTCAGTGGTCGTAACGTAATTGCTTAGTGGGGATAAAGCGGGCCGGGATTCAAAGTAGGGCATTTTATCTCTGTCTTTTTCTTCTTTTTTTTTTCATATACTTTAGGTGTATAAGCATCAAGTGAAGATGAAGAAAGCATGGCTTTGTTTGCGTACCTCTATATGGTGGTGGATGGTTTTTTTTATGATGAAAAAGACACTATGGAAGCAAGGAGCTCCACTGCAACATAGATAGGCGAGTTAGACCTACCGGAGACCAATTCGAAATGGTAGGAAGCTTGTCTTGTGCTCCAGAGTCGGTGCAGCGTTCGAGCGGAAAGGCTTACGAAAAGGAATGCCTTGCTTCCCGTAGGGCGATATTAAGTCGAAAGAGCGGAGGGCGGGAAAAAATCTTAGCAGAAAAGTGATCGGTGGTTCCCACCCCCTATCACTTAAAGGCCTTGCTTAGGCCCTATCTCTTGATTGCCCTTTATTTGATAGGGCGCTTGCTTTCCACACCAGCCTATTCACTCTACAAGACTCTTTTCCACTCTAAACCCTTATAACTTACAACATCGGGCTAAGTAGTTAAGCTTTTGCAATTGCAATCTGTCCCCCTCTTAAACTATGCATATGCATTATGCTCCTCGATTTTAACTCTAATAAGACCTTCTTTTGGTCTAGTTACTTCGTTCTTTTCCGTATAGCTGTAAAAGAAGTAAATTCTATATAATTTATAACTAATAGTTTGTACTGCTTTCTTTGTAATGTAATATAAGGGGAAATCCACCTCTGGCGATCTCTTTTTTGTAGGGCCTTAGATTAGAGGTTCTGCCAACCTCCTTAACACTTCTTATTTTAATTAATCTTCCCGTCCCTCAAAAGGGGTTCTCTACGCAAACACCAGTTGCGGGGCTTCCCGCCAATGAATATACTTTCACACTTCCTTCTATCTCAATGCATGGGATTAAATTGGGGATACAATAACATAGTAAGTGGTGAGACCTTAATGGCCTAGTACGATCAGACAGAATTGGAAGCAAGCTACCTTGAACATCTTCCGCAGTTAAAAAAAATCTACTGATCAAACGCTGTAGGGGCGGACTGCTCTACATTCAGCCACGCCACAGTGACCCCCGAAGCGATCTTCTTCTAGTTACGGGACGAAATCCGGAAGCCAATTGCTGGCTCTGAATAACCAGCCCAGCAATAAGCTCAATTCTTACATAACGGGGCGGGGTTGCGCGCGAGCCGAGTGACGTAGGTGCACAAGAGTACTTCGCGCCACAACCATCTCCTTTTTTTAGGTTCTACGGACCGATGCCTGCTGCTTCATTTGGGAGAAAAGAATCATAGATATGCCGGTCATTAGAAGGAAGAACCGCCATAAAAAGATTCCTCGTGTATCATCTGTAGCAAAACTATGAACGGGAGCTAGCAATCCGGACCGTATTGAAAAGGTTCCTGAGACACAGCATGGAAGAGTAACAATATTAAGAAACAAGGAAAAAGAATGAAGAAGGGGTAGAATTACTGAATGAATACGAGCTGTGGCTAATACCCGAGGTATAAAAGAAGCATTTTCTACGGGATCCCGAAACCACCAGCCACCCCGACCTAATTCATGATGAGCCCACCAACTTCCTAGCAAGATGCCCACAGTAAAAAACCACCGACATGTCAAGATCCAAATGCGAATTGGTTCCTGTTCTTGGTCAGAGACCACTGTGTTCGCGCCGTCGGTCCAACAAAGAGGCGAAGTAGTGGTATCTTTCTTTCCATTACGAACGACACGCTTCGCCTGCTCCCTCCCCGTGTCCACTAGCGCTCCCGCCCGGAGCGAAGAGAAGGCGCAAAAGCGCCGCCGAAGCAGCATGAGCAGGCTTCTATTGCTACGCAACAATAGAACAGGATAGCATTTTGCGCCCAAATGCTTTAATTTCAGGGTAAAAAGCTCGCTTGTTATACGGGATCCGACGCATCCAGCAGAGCGAAGCAGCCTTCCATTCTTTTCAGCGGCATCCTTCCGCATTGGCGGCGAGTGGAGTGCCCCAAAAAGAATTTGTGATCTACATAAGCCAAAGCCCATAGCACTGGCGACGTCTCCGCCATAAATGCAAGGAGGATGTATAGCTGATATAGGATCTTGTGGAACAGGATTTGATTCTGCAAGCGGTTCGGTACAAACGAAGAAATTTCGAAGAAAAGGATCTGAACTAGCTGATAGGAAAGGAGAGAAAAACAAAGCAATGCCAAGAGCTCCGTCAATCCGCTGTTCATCGATAGACAAAGCTCTCTCTTTATCATCTCGTGCCAGATGCAACAAAGGATGAGTCCTTTTTCCTTCTCGCGAACCAAGGGAGCGCCTAGCGCCCAGAGAAGCAAAGCAAATTTTCCTTTCAGGATAAAGCGGCGCATAAAAAAGGGCTGGCCCGTCAAAAGTCCGGTTCCTTCGCGAATGAAGTTCAGAATCAACAAGGGTTCGTAGAACGAAGGAAGTGTACAACTGGGGCGCAGCCCCACTTTTTTGTTCGTAACGAGGGAGAGATAGGATAGAGTTCTTCACGAAGTTCGAGACAAAGGAATAAAAAAAAGTTTCTCGAAGGCCTCCTCGTTTTGAGACATTATTGCTTTGGGGTCGACCCCCGTAACAAAGAAAAAATCCATAAAAACTTGGGATCCGACACCATGATAAAATACTACCCTCATGATTAGACCATGTCCCTGAGATTTGATAAAAGAAAGGTGCATTAGCGGTTAATACGTTGTAATTGGATAAGTTATTAGGAATATGACGGAACGAAAGACCAAGGAAAGAAAGAAGAATGCACCATAATGCGGGTGCTTTTCCAAAAACTTTTCTTTTTTTTTTTTTGCAAATGAATGCAAGGAAAAGACCCGGAAATAACGAATAATGAAACAATTCATATATTGACATTTCGAAAAAATTTCTGCTTTGTTATTCCCATCATCCGGTAACCACAGGATGATCCACAAGAAAGGTAGCAGGATTCGAACCTGCAGTCTTCAGGTCATGGGCCTGATGAGTCGACCAATCCTCTACTCGTACTCAGGCAAACTTCCTTACATTCGCCTACTCGATGAACGAAGACAGCTAATCAACTACTACTTTGCACGGGAACTAAGAAGGCCCATTAAAAATGAAAGGCTTAAAGCCAGGTCGGAAGCCGGACATTTCCCTTGGTAAGAAAAGGTATTTGAACAGGAATTCCCATCCGCTCCCTCCATGCTTGCTTTATTTCGAAGAGAACCAGACGATGAAAGTTGTAAGCTGTATGTAGGAACTCGATTCTTAATGTTTCTGTTTACATCAAGAATACCCCATCCACGTATGGATATTGGATTGGCCCATGATGAATGTTAGAACCGCCCCGGAATCAGGCTCTTGAATACCGAGACTCAATTGTTGAGCCATCAATAAGCTCCAGGAGAGACTGGAGGGTGCTCCTATAGGCTCCAAAGGTCATATCTTTAGTCTTAGGAGATATTTAAGGTATGCAGCAGATGACTCTTCGCGGAGTCAGAGGTATGGTGGTTACCTGTAGGTTACCGTGGAGTCACGTACAGCGGAAAATTCCTCATAGAGTCAGTTATCAGGCGGTTACAAAAGAGGATCAGATCCAAGGTTCAAATAAGGGGCGGTTATCCATCAGCCTATTAGAAGGAGACAAGTGTCTTTTAGACACACTACCCTCCCCCCAAGATTGTAAGAGCAGTTACTTTACTCTTTCCTTGGCGCGGAATCCTTCTTTAGAAAAACAATTATTAGGTTACGCCTTTTGCCGTTGCAATCGCATTATCAAAGAAGTCTGATGAGACGGCATTCCTCATCCTATCTGTAAAGCGTTAATCGAAACTATTTAGCTACTTAATATAGGAAAAATATTAAACTTTGTTAGTGGTCTTCGGCCTCGCCATAGAAAGAGGGAGTTAGCTAAAGAGGGGCTCAGCTGCGGTGCTACCGATGTTGAAAGATGGCTTAACAGCGCGACTACTTAGAAACATTTAGGCCTTGAAAGCAGAGAGTTCCCAAACCTAAATTGAATTGGTTAAAGCCTCGTAACGCGTATCCCCCAATGAAAAAAAAAGGATTTATTTCCTACTTCAACGAAACCGGCTTCTGGCCCGACCTAGGCTAAGAAAGAGGATCAGAAGAAGTGGGAGCGAAATACCTAGCTAGTCTAGTGTTAGGCCTTCCTGTTACTGCTTAAACTGGCACTAGCTTATTCGAAAAGTTTTCAAAGACAGTAAGAAAGAACTGAAGCTTTGTTGTTCTTGATTCTTTGGTTCTTCCCTTGTACGGCTTAACATGAGCCCTTTTCCCGGGTTAGTAACCAGTGGGGCCTCTCCTTATAAAGGATTTTTCAGACGCGGGACACCTAAAACGGGGTCTTTCAATCCTATTTCACTTTTATTTCACCTGGGGAAAAACCCCTTGGTGCTGGGGCCGCTACTATAGCTTTTGCAGGAGCTGCTCTTGCTTCATTAAAAGAAGTCGGTTTAGTCCTTTTTTTCAATTGGAATGTAAGATGTTTAGAGTGATGCTCTTTCCTAGGTATTGCGCCGGGTATTTCACCCGGATGCTTTCCTCTTGCCTGTCCGCGCTCTGGAACTTGTCTTTTCCCGGATGTCTTTAATAAGAAAGGATAGGGGGATATCCGCAGGGGGTAGAAGCCCCCTTTTCCAGCGTCTTAGGATCACACGAGCGGAGTGCAGCTACGATGCTGCCCTAGTTATGGAATTGAACTTGCTGTTTTCCTGTAGGTGCAGCAGTTGTTGCTAAATTCCCTGTTGCCGAGTTATTCTTTAAGATCACTCGTTAGGCGTAAGGCCTGGAACCTAAACCTAAAGCTAGGACTCAACTGGTAAGCAGACCTCTTTTCCTCGGATTCTGATTCTGAAACAAAGGCCGGTGCCAACACTTTGAGGTACCTGTCTAATACCCAACTTATATCTCCCACTTATGAGATTAGGGGGAATACTTAGCTCGGGGGACCGGGTGGGTCTGAAGCTCGACTAAGTAGGAGAGGGTATTCCGATGGTATACGAACAATGGGGTATTGTTTTATGGCTTCTTCAAATTATGAGCTTAGTGTTCGACGCTAAGGCCTCAAAACGACTCTCGTAAACAAGAAACTCTTGCCAATCCTCCTTATTACTGCTTCTAGAACAGGGATTATAAACAAGTCATTGGTTACAGCAAAGGCATATATCATTCCTCTACCTCACCCGTGGTAGAGTCACTAGCTTTAATGCCCCTTTACACATCTATAACAACAAAACAATCCCAATCTTGAACATAAACTGCTAAACAACAGGACTAGGGCTCTTTTCCAACAATCATTTTGAATCGGTATTTGTTATAGCAAGGGCATATATTGTTCCTCTCCTTTTAGATTCCTCAGAAGATTGCAACGCTAGTAGAACCAATCTTTCTTGAAAGTCATTTGCTTCAATCGTTCGTTTAGTAGAGAGTGCAAACACTAAGCAATAAAGCTATAGCGCAAGAAAGTGAGTATACCAAGTACTGCCCTCTACTACTTAGTCGAGCATCTAGCATCACCTGGCTGATAAGTCTTGCATTAAAGCTTTGTCGCTAAAGGAAGAAATATTTCTATGGAACCCTCTCTTACGGGTACTTATATTTTAATAGCGGAAGCACCGCAACTCCTCAGCACGTTCACTCTTCTCCTAACACTCACAGGGTGGATGTGAAGGCTCTGAGTTCTTGCTATCTTCCCAACCAAGATCCGTCTCTGACAGAAAAAGAAAGCTTGACCAAAATAAGCCGGAAAAAAAGATCCCTAGTGGTTGTTCTGACATGTGATTAACCGAATCAGCTGCGTAGACCTCTTTCACAGGGGGCGTGGTTGGTGTGTCACTGGGTCGGCGGGGGAACCCATAGGAAGACAGACAATCTTTTTTTACTATATTTTTCATTGATTGCTAACAGACCAAAGGGATGAGGGTACCTGGACAATTTACTTAAAAAGGCGAAATATCCTTCCTCAGATCGCGAAAACGCTTCGCGAACTCGGCTCCTCCGCTGTGAGAGATTAAGGATTTCGACATGCTTATCGAAACACCTATATCCTTCAACAGCTGAGAATACACCTCTGCAACCGCCTCGTCACATATTACAATGTCGTCACCTAATAGTGCGTATTGGTAAAAATGTTGACCTGGGTACACTTGCTCTGCCGCCACACAATAATGTGGTGGGACAGCGCAAATAAAGGGCAAGAGGATAAATAGCCGAGTACCCGCGTTTGAGTATATATATTATAAAGCAAAGCTAACCCACTCTATATATACCCCACCTATAGCTTAAAGGGTGGGCAGGAGCTCAATCTCTGCCGGTATCATTTCGTGTCACACTAGGATAGGATTCTTTTTTGTAAATAGATAAGCTAAGCCTATAAAGACCTCCTACTAGTGGGGCTAGTAAGCTGAGCGGAGTATGTATGCTCGCCCCGGATCGAAAGCATGGAAATAACTAATGCAGGGAGTGACCCACATGGAGTAGGAATAGGGGGCAATATCCCCTCTAAGCCTAGGAGCTCCGGGAGGCGCCTTTAGGCCCTGCTACTGTTGGAGTTGACGGTCCCAGTCTTTTCTGTTTGCGTAGGAGTTCTTCGCGTTAAGGGCATTTATTTTCTTTTACTATGACAGTACAGTGTGAAAGAAAGCTGCCTACTTTAGTAGTGCGTTGGATCTATGCTTGGGCAGCTTAATCGAGACTTTACATAAGTAGATTGCCATGTCTGTATCCGAACGAAAACATTTTACTGATGCTTTTGCCCCCCCCCCAAAAAAAAAAGATTTTTTTAGTATATATAGAATAAATATGTTCCGAACGACCAAGTCATAATGAGATTAAAAAACGATGCTTCCTTGGCCGTGTGGAACATGGATTAGCATTATTTCATTCCGCCAAGTGATCCCCCATCCAGGATTTGAAGAAGTGCTATATGAGGACTTCGAGATAATAGAGAATATGTTTCTTTCCATTCCTCGTGAGCCACTGATTTCTCCGAAACAGGAGATCAAAGTAATTTTCCTCCTTTTTCCCAATAAGTCGACGGCCTTACACCATTGGGATACTTCTAAAAAACTAGAGTACATATAGGATACACCCGTGCTAAAACCTTTTCTCAAGATATCTTCCAAACTCTTGGGGTCCTTGCTCCGGATGTTGTTCCCCCGGTGTGAAACCAGTTGGTTCCGTAGTTTGAGAATTCTGCTGATCCCAAGTACTCCATCTCCATCATTGCATATGGGAATATAGAAAGTAAAGAAGAAGAGGCATGACCAGAAGAATTGTGTAAAATAAGTGAATTTATCCAGTTGAGGCATGATTTATTTAAAAAGAAATGATTCCCTCCAGACAGAAAGCCTTCCTGTAGGAGTCGTTTTGAACTATAGAGAGCTGCGGTTGGTTGTTTACCAACAAAGAGACATGGGAGAAAGGATGCACGCACATAATAAGAAATGCAAATGGAAGATCATCCGATCCGAATTCATCAGAATCAATCAATATCCACTTTCTAAACCGAGACTGACACCAGTTTACGGAATGACTTGATCTATCGTACTAGATAGATAGCAAACCTTTCATACGCAATTCCTCGATCCATTCATTAATGCGAAAGAGAAAGCGATCTATCAGACTAGAGGGAAGTTGGTCTTTCTCCATGACCCACCCCCTTCGCGCAACTTCTCGCGTAAGGGCTTCGCTCGAATGTCGTTCCCAGGGCCTTATTCCATAGATGGGTATGATCACCTACTTCAAAAAGAAGAGAGCTAGGCAGGTTATAGATTCATAATGAGAATCTTCGACAGAGATCGTTCCTTCCGTTTAGCAATCAATTAGATCCCGCCTTTTTCTCTTCTAGCTCTTAGCTTGAAGCATGGCTTGCCGTTTGATGCTACTCTTGGGAACATTGATACATCGACTTTTAAGTCGACATAGGGGGCTAGTTGAAAATAGAATATATCGGTATCTTAAGTCTCTCCTGTCTTTCTATTACCTAGATATGGAAAAAGACTTCAAACAAGTAGCTCGTGGAACATCTCCCACTTGCCCTGCTTTTCTCAATCTTCTATCTCGGACAGCCACGCAATGTATTTCAGATAGGCGCCTTTGGGGTTGGGGGCGCATTACTTATCCATATAAGTTCTCCTCGCAAGAAAGCTTGGGAGGAAACAATATATTTATATTTTCTTTTTGTAGTAAGTTGCTACGTACGCTTCGCCCGGGGTTCTACCACCACTAACACTAATAAGGCATCGAGACCAACCCTCGTGAGCTGGACATCGAAAGCAAGACTAATGGTATTATTAACAATCTTGTTGAACTGTGTTTCTGTTCTACTCATTTTGTATTCTAAGCCGACCGCCTACGATGATAGTCCTCTGGGTTCCCTCTATTGTCGCCCAAGTTCTTTTACTTCCGCTTCTATACTCTATTTATTTATGAAAAAGGATATAGAAGATACAAGTAAAGGAAGGGACTCAAAAAAAGGAGGGGACTCTCTCTCCGTAGGGGCTCACTCGACGAAAGAAAGAATCTGACCAATCCCCCCTTCCGACGACGGAGGCTTTCATTCCTTCAACAGCAAGGGTCACATCTACACTGAGATAGTTATATGGTGGTAGTCTAGTAACAATAGAAGAGGAGTAGGACTGCTTATGGCGCCGGAGAAAGGGATAGTTCGCTGACCCCGGTGATTGGACCTTGCCTAAACTCACTCACGATGGAAAGTAGGCCTCTGCTTGAGAATGGACTGAAGCTTCCCTCGATGACTTCCCAACCCTGTCATCACTCGCAACTAAGTGAGTTCAGAATCATAGTTACCTGCTAAGCGCTACTAGGCTTACCTCTATCTGGATAGACCCCCCCATAGGCAAGGAAGCCCGTAACCGAGGCTTTCGACAAATACACGCTCTTGAGCATCCCGAGCTCCCCTACTCATACTATGACGGAATAAATGGAAAAGCTTTGGAGACGTCTTCTATTCAAAGAAATCCCATCAGCTTACCTAGCTTCGAACAAACCTGTCCTTCTTCTGATCTGCCTGAGGCAAAGCCCGATTCATTTCATTACGATCTCGAGCAAAGCCCGGAGACAACGACCTCAAAAGCCCTATGACTCTCTTTAGCTGATAGGCCAACGAATCCCTGTGTCCGGGACTGAGGAATCATGCCCGCTCGTCGAAAGATGAGTGAACAACCTTTAACAAGAGTAAAGTGCCGCAGGCTTTTCGACTGAAGTTGGAAAATTTCCCGGAATCTTCTACTTTGTTTTGTCAGTGCCACACGGAAATAGAATCTAAAAGCCTTTGGGCTTCGATGACCTTACCTCAACTCCGCTGCTTGGATTGACCCTGCAAGCTCACTTCCTGCTCCCACTTATTAGAGGGGAAGACTTCGCTCCACTTATATTAGAACCTAGCCTGGGAACAGTAGCTCAGTGGAAACCAGTTTTCCGACTGTAATAATAAGGTAAGTTCCCCGTGAACTAGAATAGAAAGAAATTGGAAATGCAATCGAGTTTTTGATCTAAAATCTGTGAAATAAGTTGTCTAAACCCGGGATTTTTCGACTAAAATTCACCCTTTTTAGGGATTTCCAAGAAAGTCAAAAAAAGTGTCATTTGCTTAACACGCTAGAGTACGAAGCGGCGAATAGGGGATAAGGGCCATAAGTCAGTGAATATCTTGTCTTTCCTGAATGATTGTTTAAGATATGGCTAAACTTTGCCTCAAAGCGTGAGGCGCAAGGCTTTGATGAATTCGCGGATGTTACGAAGTTAGGAAAAAATTTCATATATGTCCGTCTTTCTTCCTTAGACCGAACAAGCAGCTGTATTATAAGTAGTGGCAAGATGGGTAAGATTCCTTTCTTTTTTAGGATTGGCTGCCAAAGGCCAATCGGGTAGGATGCCAAAAGGTCTCACGCACAGAGGCATTTGTCTTAGGTCTGAAGAGAGTGAGTACGCGGGTGTGACCAGTTCTTCGATAGCTGTTTTCGCTGTAGTTGGGAAGAGAGGGCAGCTAACCAGTAAGCAGGGTAAGCGACGGTCATAGTTCGGTGGGTCGAAGTAAGAGAAGCCCGGGTAATAGACTAAGGCTTAACATTATGGGAACGAGGAAGTCTTTATACGTCTTCTGAAGTGGGAGAAAAGATCATGCCCTAAAAGGCCGTGTTATCTTAATCCAATCTAAGTTTAGGTCCGGTAGAATCTACCATTGATGGAAGCTAGCTCGAGTGAGCTGCGCCCGGGAGGGGGTCTCGGGAGATTGGAATTACAGTAAAAGACTCCAGGGCCAAGAGGAGTTGGTTAAGGAATACCTGCTTTACTTAACTCTTATAGTTGGGTAGGTAGCCCTAGCCTAGTGATGGCGATACCCCGGGTTGGAGAGTTTCAAAAGACCGGTTCAGCCTAGACCAAAATTCAAACCTCTGATTCTGATGAGGCAAGCTTTCCATATTTTTTTGGTTCAAGGGGCGGGTGCCCTCTAATCTAATTGATCACGAACTGAGGATGGAAGGGAAGTCTTTATCCAAGTGGTTGTAACCTACCCCGAAAGGGCTCTAAACCTTTCTTTTCTTCCATAGGCATAGGGGAAAGCAGTCTTTCCAGATCTCTTCTTTACCATACCATTGGGGCGGCTAACTCTAAGTTATATTCTAGAAAGTGAGCCTCAGGGCGAGGACGAAAGAGAGGGAATACGGGTGGAAGAGTTCCTGTTGAATGAGCGGAGTATGCCCTAGCAAAGTCTTATTATGAAAATAGCCTAATATGGCAGGGCCAATCATACGTCTGGGTCCTCGAAACGAGGTTTTCACGCTTGAAACCTTTCCAATGAAAGAGATGGAAGTTGGTTCGTAACCTGCGCATGTCGATAAAGAGAGTTTGGAGAAAAAAAAGGTAGGGGAATAACTCTTCTTTCAAGGCATATCTTGTTTAGCATCCCTCGAATCTTAGAATGGGTGAGGCAGCGGCTGACGAGTTCGTTGGGTCGGAAGCGCGGGATTCGTTTGCATTGGTTGCAGGTTCGGGTGAGCAAGTGAAATCCCTACTTCGCTTTTAGAACTTTCGAAAGCGAAAGAAAGAAGGCATGCAATGGTAGCCACAAACGACTATTTGAATAATAAAAGTAGGTCTTTTAATGCCGACATGGACTATGGAAAGCATTCTAATTTTAAATTCCTCTGACTCCGAGGGCGGTAGCATCTGATCTGTCTGGTTCTTGGCGTCTGGCCTATCGTTCGGCAATTGAGCTTGTTGACCGGTCACTCATGCAAGGCCGCTAGAAGCAAAGTATGCTGATTCTTACGCCGTACCAACCAAAGTAACCAGACCTTCTCGGCTTAAATAAATGCCTTTCTTTCGATTCCGCGGCAGACGGTAACTGTCTTCTCTTCTGATCCCCTGCTCCCTGGTTTAGAGCACGAAAAACTTTCTTTTTCTTATTAGAGAAGACCTTCGGCCGCTGTCGTACTTGATTGATGGCTAACTGTCTGTCGCCTCTTCCGGCTTTTCTTGTTCTCCCGGAAATCCGGTAAATATCCCTATCTATTAATAATAAGGTAACATCCACTTCTACCTCAACTGGAGTTTGTTAAGCATAGAATACTCCCCTTTTTAGTGGATTTCTCTCTTGGATAAGAGCTGTGACAGGAGCTAGGAAAAAAGCCCTTTAGCTGCGAATAAAGAACGCAACATCTGCTGCTGTGGGCGGAGAAGTTAGGGGCAGTTTTGCCATCACAACAAATAGAATGAAAGCAGGCACCTCTAAAAGAAGAATGACTCTCGAGATCTGGCACCTGCCCCTGATTCAACGACTAGAAAGGCAGCTAGCCGATAGTTAAAGCCCCCCAAGGTCTCCAACCAAGACCTGAAGTGCAGGAGACGGAGAAAGCGGAGGAGCTAACATTTCCATGCTATAAACAGCTCTACATACGCGATCAACAAATGCAAGATTCAACATATCCAATCAAATTGAAGCAAGTGGTACTAGATCTAATAATGAGGCGTGTTTAACGCATCTTTTCCCTCTATTCTATAAAAGAGGAAGAGATTCAATTTCCAGCTTGTCGCGTAACAACCTAAGACCAAAGCCCTCAGCTGCTACTGGAGAACTCCAAACTCTAAAACAAGGCCTTCCCTCACTCTTAATAAGGCATTTAAGCGCTCACCCGCGATACAATAAATTGCATCACTCATTCACTTGCCGTAGGTAGAACAAAGTTACATATGTCTAGTCAATCAGGGAAGAAGAGAACAACATCCCGCCCAAAGCTTATATAGTTATGGGTTCCCTCCGGGGAAAGTATAGCACCTGTCTCCTAACCGCTGCAACCAGCTACATTGAAACTTATAACATTCACTCGTGCCGAGCACCCGCTCCTCACTCCTTCCCATCAGGTTAGGTGGAAGTCATTAGGCGTCATACAGAAAAGAGGCCCTTACTTATAATATAAAGTAAAGAAAGGATAATCAGAGCAAGCATCATAAGTCGAGAACGAGCACTCACTTTTTTTTTAAGAGACACAAGTGCCGGGACTCTCAATACGAGAGTCTTAAATCACTGCCCGAACAAGGTCTGGCATCGTCCATTCGGGAGGTAATTACCTCCCGCTTTGAAGAAGCCAGTGTGTGTATTCATTATTTATTCTATCAAGTATCCCCTCAAAGTCCGGTGGAGCGCTTTCCGCATCCGACCTAGTTTAAGAGGTACTTGACAGACTATCAAAGGATATACTATCACTACGGGATAGCGGAAATTCTAGGTCAGCCGCACTTGGTACTCCATAGAGTACCAGTTCATTTATTTGATTCATCTTATTATCTTTCTCCTACTAGCTCTGCTCCCCCCCCCCAAAAAAAAAATGAAGAAGAGAGACTTGTTGAAAATCACAGGTTGGGTTGGTCCAACCAAGAAAGACAGAGGCTTTGTTTGGCTCCAGGCTCCAACTCGATCTTGTGGTAGACTGCCCTCCTAGGGAGCACTTGGAAACTCACTCGTGGGGCATGATATCCCAAAATTACTCAAGTACTTGCTGCACTTCCTGAGAAAGAAGTCGTCTTGGTATTGGATCCGCTCTTCTGTTAGCATGAACATGAATTAGATTCTATTCGTATTCCTTATTATTAAGAGAATCCCCCACCCGAACCATTCTTAAGACCACCAAGCCCTCTCGAATGAGTTCTACTATAGAAGCTTTCAACGTATATCCCGGGACAAATCTTTCACTCACTGAGAAGTGAAAACCTGTGACTAGATCGCCCTGAAGACGGATGCGACGGGAAGAAGTGGCATTTGGAAGTGTTGCTGACTTAACATTTAGGTTTCGGCATAACAAAGCTTGCACTGTCTTTTCGCACTTAGGCGCACAGCGTGCCATTGGTAATGATTCTACTGCGGTGCCAAAAATTCGCAAGCTGATCCTAAGTAATCGTTGTTGTTCATTGGATTCCGGAGGAACTACTTCGTTAGGATTGGGGAATTGCTGCGATTCTTCCTGAATAGCCTGGATTCTCCCGTCGAGAGTCACTTTGAAAGTATTACCTAAACTCTTCCGACTGAATATGATAAAGCCTATAAAACAACGAGCTACTATCATTTCTTCATTATAGATTGATATCTTCTTCGAACTTGATGCACAAAAAGATGGAATAGCAGCAAATAGCATCTTTCTAGCCTGCATATTCGTGGAACTCCATCTCATTTAGAAAGCTTATATCTATCTTTCAGCAACTGAACGGGAAGTGGTTTAGGAAAGGACTTTATTTATAATCAATCGGATGCGCTCGCCCAGCGAGAAAGGCCCTTTTCCTGCCAACCAAGTAAAAAAAAAAAAGAAAACTAAAAGATAACTTCGTATTTTGGTAACTCTCTATGAGTCATCTTTAACCTTGAATGCTATTAATAGATTCTACAGCAATAGTCCCTCGGACTCGGAAAGTAATAACGAAAATGGCTAACCCAATAGCAGATTCCGCAGCTGCCACCGTTGGAACCAATGAAGCAAATGATTGACCCATCATATCATCCGAAGAAACGGAAAATACCAAAAAGTTCGAATTCACAGCTAATAACATTGATTCAATTGGCATTAACATAATAGGAATATTTCGTCTATTAAGGAGGATTCCCCGAATACCTAAAATAGAAATGATCATAGAAAATGTGAAATATTTGATAGGATCCGTTTAGGGAACGTATAATCAAAGATAAATTCTAATGGTATTACTACAACTCCAGTACGTCAGGAACCTCTAGAAACGGAATCTAAGCGCGCAGATTCAGGCTTTTTCCCCTTTTTTTCCAATTCCTTCTTTTCGTTCTACTTAGGTGGAGCAAGCCGAACTCTCGACATAGGACCACAGTCCTGTGTAGACACCTCAACGAACTCATGTGGGCACTCCTCAGCCCGAGGAAAATATCAAAAATAAACATTAAGATGTTGATCCATTTTTATTTTTTTTGCTGATTCCTCTCAATTAAATTTTCCATGTTGCACTAAGTTACTTACGGATGTATGCATGCGGTCCGGGAACACTTTGGGGTGAACACCCATCCGAACAAGTAGGGTCAATAGTTCAACATTTAGGCCGTAACATTTAGAAAAAAAAATCTTTAACCCAACAAGTGCTCTCCGAACCAAGCTAGATAGTCTCCTATCACTAGGCTCACCAACCAACCTGGACTTTTATTCTTATTATTCCTAACGGATATAAAAATCATAAGGATTGTTTCCAGCCATGAGTTCCCATATTACATGAGCGCTCTTGGGTGGGCCATCATTCGCCAGGTCTTTGAGTTCCCGTCGTACCACGTGGTTGGTGCACTAGGCTGATTGAAACTCGACTTTTCGGATCTGGCACCTGCGCCCGGCCCGGTCTGCGTGCGTAGGAGCAGCTCAAACAAAGAAGAGTCTGGTCCGGTCTGAATTCAGACACGGCCCGCCCGTCTGCTGCTAGGTCCGGGAATGGCGCCAGGCGAGGGCGCCGCTATGCCCCGCTGCTCTGCTGCGGCCTGCCCCCGGACTATGCAAAAGAATCGAGGCCGGGGGTCTCGTCCATAGTGGTTCCCCCCCGCCTTTGGTGATTGACCGAACAAATAGGCCTAGACCTATGCCCCTTAATGAATCGAATGGCCCTTCGACACCTTCGTTTGATTCCGACGGCCGGCATCGATCTCATGAGACCCGCCCACTAATACTACGAAAAAATCCCTGCCCTTTTCCTTCGCTACTAGGAGAGTAAGCAACTTCTATTAGCGCCGGACCTTGAGTCAAATTGATCGTGTCATGTGCAACGTCCATCAATGATGGTTCATTAATGTCCATTGATTTAGACTCCTTCCCCCTTCCCAACTACGAATAAGATCGAGAGGGGCCCGAAAGCCCCTAAACCAAGAAAGGAAACGGAAGCCTTTCGATTCACTCCCCATTCTCTCTTAAATAAAGCTCGCCCTCGAGCCCTGGGCAGGTCGGCCAGGTCTTTCCCTGTTGTTCTGTTCCCGCCACGAGAAAGACGCACGGAAGAGGTATGCCTAGCGCGCGGAGGATCCGTTGAGACTTTCTGTTGTCTTGGTAGGGAACTGTACGAGCTTTTCCCCTATGGTATTTGTTTCAATAAAAAAAGAGGTAAGTGCTAAGGCCTCCTATTGTTTGATCCTATATTGACCGGGGACGAGCCCCGACTTCCATAGGCCCTTGGTTTGACCTCCCGCAGTGGTCCTTGCTTTTAAGAAAGCGGAGCGCTCGTTATCTTTACTTTTATCTCTGCTGGGGCCCCGCCGGCCCCCTCCCATTGCTCTAGCCATAAGCTATGGCAGCTCCAGCTCGCAACCACAGGGGCCCGCCCCGCGAGGCCAGAGTGGGCTCAGCTGTCAGCCCCCATTCGAATTACGTTAGGGGGTCTTTCGCTTTTGCCAGATCCAGAGAGATACTACGAGTCCTCCGCCCCAGATTCCATCGCCGCGGCCATCTGGTTCACCGGTACTACAAAAAAGTATCATGCTTACGTTACTGTTACTGATGGTTTTATTATCTCGGACTACGAAGACCCCGGTCGTGCTTCTGGTTTCCATTCCCATTGATGATAAATCTCTTCGTGCTCTGCCATAAGAACTTGGAGTCCGTATCATGGTGAAGGTAAGGTAACGCTGTGATTCTTGTTCAAAAAACAGACCGAACGCGTTCGAGTTATTGGCTCGTCCAACCCGGCAGCATTCATGAGTCGCTCGTTCAACTGTCCCTCGGAGACACGGTCGAGAAGTACCATGCATGGTTTCCCCCCGTCCTTTCTTTCTCTGGGTCCCACCCAGAAATATAGGGCTCAACCAAAAAACGTGAGCGCCCCTGCGCGAGCCTTATTTTATTAGTAAAGCTTTGGCTCCCTAAAGACTAAAGAAATGGATCAAAAGGGGACTTCTGCAACGGGCTATGCCACCCAAACCAACTGAGGGAAGTCGCACCCGTCCCATCGCAAGCACCTACAATGTCATGATCACATTGGTTTACCCTTTTTTCTTTGGTAGTTCAACGGGCGGTCGCCCCTCCAACAATAAAAGGTAAAAATATGGAAACTTCTCTGCCATTTGGATCGGAGAATTTATGGAGGAAATCGGGTTTTAAATTTCCAGAAACCGCACGATTATATAGCCAAAGGGAATACGCCGCGCCTAAAATCATGCCAAGCGCTGCTAATGTGGCTACTAAGCTATTTCTTTGGAAAGCCCCTACTGAGATGAGAAATTCCCCGATAAAGCTGCTAGTACCAGGTGAACTCATATTGGCCAAAGTGGAAGAGAAGGAAATGGTAGAGAGATTCGGCATGGTGCTCACTAAACCCCCGTAATACCTAACAAGTCGAGTCTTATGTCGGTCATATAGAACACCAACACATAGAAAAAGGGCTGAAGGAACCAGTCCATGACTTGACATCGGTAGAATGCTACCTCCAATTCCCTGTATGTTCGATAGAGCCAAAGATTCCCCCCACTGATCGGAGTACGCCGATAACCCCCCGAACCATACAAGATAGTTACCACCTATCATACGGCTTTCTAACTTCACTTCTTTCTCTGGTCGTTCCGCTCTTTCGATTGATGGTAGTATAAGATATTTGTAACGCCCCGAAATTTTTTAATAATGGTTCCTGCTTTCTACCCATAGTTAGCATCTATCTCCCCAGGTCATACTTGAGTATCACATTGTAGACCCCCATCCCAACTCTATCTTCCTTATCAGTGAACCGGAACATAGTGCATAGGTACTCTTCGATGCAGCGGGAACGAGACGACGTGACATACTACGATCACGTACAGAAGTGCTGCCCTGCCCTTCGGCTCGGCAATATGGAACCTATCAACATCCCCCGTTCCTTTATGGGGTCCTATCGGGATAGGTAGGCCTAAGCCTTTCCCCCCCCTCCCGACTGAGCAGTAGTTCCCCACGGCTGACAAATAGGAGTTTAGGCCGTAAAAGAAAGGCACCGGCCCCCATTCTCCACCCCCACTGGGATTTTTCTTTCCTTATATACGTGCGCACTGCGTCAGCACTGGCGAAAAAGGGGTTGGCTTTACCGAAGAAGAAGGGGCGGGCCAGGTGCTTCGGGTGTCATATTTTGTTACGTTCCACCACTCTTACGCCAGAAAGAAAAGGTTCCACACGAGCTTCCGTTCTGCGGCGTGGTGGCAGGACCGCTAGGGTATTGGCTCCGGGTGTATATAGGGTAACATCCGCAGGGGTCATGCAAATACATAGGCCCCTTCTCTTTTGGATGAATGGGGTGATTTATAAGGCGCTTTCCGATCTACGGTCCCTCGTAGCGAAGGGTTAGGCAGGTAGTATGGGCCCTCTGACTTCCAGCTATGTGCTGTGCGGCTCCCGCGAAGCGAATGAAGGGAAGCTCTTCGAGCTTTCGGGTGAGCTTACGCTTACTCTCAGCCTCTTTGATTGGTAGGCGGGCGGGCTAAGCCCCCTACTTAAGATTCCATTCATAAGAGTCATTTTATGTTGTCGTGACGCTTTGGTTAGGCCGACTACTATACTATAGGCTACTTCTATCTATAGTGGCCCTTCCACTTTTGTGGAGTTGTAGTTTGTATTGTTACTGAATGAACATATCAAACAAAGGCGAGCAGTATAAGCCCTTATACAGCCTGGGAAAAGCAGCGAACTCCAGAAGCTAGGGCTTTGTTCACCTTTGGGCACGAACACTATTCTCAGCGGAAACCCGCCTTAGAGATTGAACGTCGACTTATCTTATTGCCGTTCAATCTAAGACAGCGTTGATAGCTTGTAGTGAACAGCTCTCTTATGAAACCATAAAAAAAAGCAGCCTTTGTTAAGTAGTTAAGGGAACCCTTGCAACTATGATAGAAAGCCGTTTGCTTGTTGCCAAACCCTTCGCCTTTCTTTTGAATCAAAGTAGGTCGCGACTGTTGTATTTTAGTCGGTCGGCCGGGGGAAGCTACTGCTTCTACGACAGCTCCGCTTACTCGTCTTGCTTCTGGCAAAGCGAAAGATATGATCCAACAGAAATCCCGCATATTGAGCGCAGCTGATATGCGGCTACGGCTAGGCGATCATGCCATAAAAAACTTTTATATGTATAGATAGATCCCCTAGATATACAGATAGAATAGATGTTCATGGATAGACAGACATTCCATTGATTCTGAGTTTTGGGGCTGAAAAAGCTCGTCGATCCAAATGAATCATTCTTCTGGTCTCTCTTCGCCCCCCCGCCCCGAAACTGACCCACGGCACAGCGCCCATTCGCTTCGCGCGCGGGAAGGCAACGAAGTTCAGTTCATGAGACCGCAGCGGAGTGGAGCAGCCGCGACACGAAGTTCCTTACCTTAGCTGGATCTCGCTGGTGCCACCTAAACGGTAGATAGACGGCGGATGTGTGACGTTTGGAGTTGTCGTTCGCGCACCTGTCCCCAATGGAAGAATGAGTGATCCGTTCCCCTGCGGATCATGGCCTTACCACTCGGTCCCCGATGGCCAGCGGGGGATTCGGTATAGCAGCTCACGTTCGTTTGCGCTGCGCGTTCCCGCTGGACTATACACGTGTTAGCTGTCGGAAGTATGGTTCCGAAAGTGACTTCGGTTCGCCAGTTCAGGCTCAACTCCTCGCTTTACGTTAGCGGACCTACAGGTCGGGCCGGGGCTCCGCACTCTTTCTGTGTGAGACGATGCCGGGGGGAGAAGGGAATGCGTCGAGGCGGCGAACAACAACAACACAACTCAAAATTTTTTACCTCTATGAGATGGGCCCAGTGCATTGGACCGATGGATAAGAGAACAGAGCTGGCTATCTATCAATCGATTTTAAAATAGCACGTTCATATTGATTTTCGTTAATTTCCGCCACGCCAACATAGCCGCGATAATCAGAAGCAGGCGAAGCAGCTAGAAGCGATCGCTTCACGCCCTTTCATTCTTATTCACGAATGAATTGGGAAAGCCAACGGAAAGATTCGATTCTTACTTCGTAGAGCCGGTGCTGCTGTTGCCTGCGCGTAGGGCCGGTCCCCCACTCCCGTCCCGGGGCGCTAAGGTCTTTTTGCTTTTGGAGCAGACGGCAGTGTTTTGCTGACGCCTCGAATCAAGCTTTTGTTGCGACATGCTATGTTTTCTCCCCCATTGCTAGTAGGTTGATGGGTCGCACGCCCGGCACACATGTTTTGGCCTTGTGTGTCCATAACTAAAAATAGGTGACCTAACGGCCGCCGCCCGACTAAACATACCAATAGTCACCAGATTCATATGGGCTACTGAGGAGTAAGCAATGATCTTCTTAAGATCGATCTGTCTTGAAGTGGTCGAGGAAGTATATATTATTGCAATCGCGCTTGGAGTATAAATGAAAGGAGTGGAACAAAGTGTCGCTTCGGGAAACATGGGTATTGAAAATCTTAAAAACCCGTAGGTTCCCAATTTTAAAAGAATTCCTGCCAAGATGACGGATCCTGCCGTAGGTGCCTCTACATGAGCTTCGGGTAACCAAATATGAACTGGTACCATAGGCACTTTGACGGCGAAAGAGGCGAAAGAAGCAATCCATAGAAAGATTTGGCGCCGCTCACTAAATTCTGTGGTTAATGATATTTGTAAATCAGTGGTTCCTGTTTGGAGAAGAATCAACAGAATAGCTAATAGCATAAAAACAGATCCAAGTAAAGTATAAATAAAAAACTGATATGCTGCCTTGATCTTTCTTTGTCTCGAACCCCAGACCCCTATAATAATGGTAGAGTAAGGGGTGGCCCCAAAGCGGAATTGACCGGCGGTGGTTGGTCGAAGCTCCAGTAGGTAGCCACTCCCTTCTCAGGGAACCGTACGTGAGACTTCCGCATCATACGGCTCCGTCCCGAGCTTCCGTCGTCGGCCCTTGTCATTAGACCACTATCTATGCATGTATTTTAAGCCTGGACTCTATAATCTTTTGCTTCCCGGGTGGTGGCGAACAATGCTGCTTGCATTGCGGGAGATGCCCGCCCGTAGGGCCCGGCCAGCTTCCCGCCCGAAGGAACCGCTCACTAGCTAGCCGGGCGAGTGGGGGCTCTATCTGGAGACATACTGAAAACCATGCCTTTCGAACCGAACGCAACGCCCGTCTTCAAAAAAAAATGGGCTCGTTGGGAATAAAGATGGAGTTCGGCCTGTAGAGCACATGTAAAGCACAGTCGGGTTGCTCACGCAGCGGATCTCTCTCTCTAGATATCTAGAGAGAGATGTGAAAGTAATAGCCTTATGTTATGGCCGCCCCCGACTTACGGCCTTTACGCTACTACTACTGTGATGTGAGCGGTTCAAATTGGTTTGATCTTTCCCAATCAGCCTGGCCGGAACTTGTACGCAGCACTTGTACGGAGGTGCATGCATAAAGGTTTTTAACTTTTTTTCTTTTAAAAATTATAAGGACAGGACCCCACCCTATTCTCGAACCCTCTGCCGAGCTCTACCCTGCCCACATTTCCTTTTTTAGGGGAAAAAAGAAATGTCTCCACCTGCTGCCAACAGTCTTTCTTCGGAATTATACTGAACGGGTCGATCCTCCCCTCCTCTCTTTGTTTTAGCAACTTCTCCTAGGGTCTCCTCACCAAGAGCCCCCCGGCGACGACAGAGGAACCAACCCGCCTGCTGTGGCGGGGCGGCTTTTTTGTTTCACAATAAGACCTGGGCGATTATCCCTACCCTCGGTAGCTTACGAGTTTACGTCCATCCCTGGTCGGGTACAGTTTACTTTTTTCCCTTGTAGCCGTTACCCGAATTCGCGCAAGTGTGTCCACACCCCCCAAACTGACTTGACGAGGAATCCATTCTCGCGAACAAACACAACCCCTACACACACCTAGGAGCACCTCTTCCTGCATATTCATACAAGACTCGAGTAGGCGGGTCGAGGTCCTACGAGGTACCCACTACTCGGAGTACCCTCCCAAAAGGAAAAAGATGTGTCTGTCAGGTTCGGTTCTTCTTAGTTGGGTTGGGCGGGTTCGACAGAAATGCTATGCTTACGCACAAGACTACCCCTCTTCCCGAAAGCTTCGCGGGGACTACTTTACGACGACGGACGACCGCCCGTGGGGGGTTTTCTGCACAAGGCCCCTGCAGAGGAAAAGCTTTATCCCAGCGAATAAAAGATGCTCAGCTCCGCACAACATAGGGATTGGCACGCTTTCGGGAAGAACATAGAATAGTAGAGGATCCAGCATGCGGAACACGGCGATCATTAAAAATTCACGAATTAGAGATGCTGCAATATACTCTTTCCCATAACTTCTCATACCAGACCAACCCACTGAAATGCAAATAGGGATCAGAAATGTGGTCAATATCACGAAGAATAGAGAGATACCGTCTATACCAAAAAAAAAATTAATGTTTTCATAAGGAAGCCATCGAAGGCTTTCCACAAATTGAGATTTGGCCGTAGAAGGATCAAATTGTATCCGAGGAACAGGGGGATACAAAAAAGTAATAAGAGAGGCGCACAGACCAATCAATCGTATCGGTCGTATTCTTGAATTGGGAATGAAAAGAGGAGTAATGCTTCCTAGCACGGGACACAGAATAAGACCACTTAGATCGAAATAGCATTCACAGAAATGTTCTAACATAGAGTAGAATCTAACATTGAAGAGATTAGTTGACAACAGTAAAAAGATGGGCGCCTAATTCCAATACAATAGGGGTCTATCAGTGCAAGTCAGCTGAACACCGTGATTGATGAGTGGGTAGGTGGGTTAGGTGCACCTCTCGCCCAGTGGGAAGTAATGAGGCTAGTCTCTCTCCCCCTGAATGAAGAAGTAGTGGGGCCCCCTTCCCGCGTATGCGCCTTTATTTAGATTCTTTCTATTTGTTAATTATTTATCCAATGGAGACTCTTTCTAAAAATATATCTCTGGCAAAACGAAATTCGTCGATTTCAATCCACAAGGTGCACCTTGCGCTTTTTCAGGTAGCTTTGTTACGCCTATTAAGCTAGTGGGGCATTGGTCATAGCCGAAATTCGTCGAAGGGATATAAAGAAGAGAAAGAAAGAGAAGTTTTGTCTTTCTTTCAATCCAAATAAGAGAACAAAGAAACCACTAAAAAATGTTAGTTAGAAAAAGCAGTTTCAGTAAGAACTAGCACTAGACTTCTTCCCCCCTTTATACTTTTCCTCTCTCCTTTTTTTTGTTTGTGCTTCCACCCGGGCTTTTCATTCTGTTTTATAGAGACCCGAGGATATTTTTTTAATAATTAATGTAGAAAGGTGAGGCACTTTCCCCGGCATACGGAAAAACGAAATTAAGGATGACGGCTTTCAAAAGACGAGTACGGGAGGAAACATTTCATAGTTAATACCAATTCATCAAAGTACTACTTTTGGGGCCTTTATGCGATGGAATTTTAATCTTTCATTTGAGGTTGGTAGCTCGGATTAGAACACCGCTAACTCTTCTTCTTTCACGGGGAGAAGCAGCAACGATTCATATTTGTTGTCTCATTTTTTTTTATTACCTTACGACGCCTTTCTGTTAAGGGGGAAGATGGAAACCCGAAGCAAGCAAGGTAGGTTGGCAAGGAAAGCAGTCAGTTCTTTGGGTCGGGATGATTGGACAGGAGATATCTCTTACGGCCGGGCAGGAGACAGGTCTAGATCAGGCTTCCCAGAGAGATAGATGCTTCCAAGAAAGAAGAGTCTCCCTCTAACAAAACTGTAGGAAAGGCAGGCATAATGGGTAAGATTCCTGACTTTTTCACTCCAAAAGAGAAGGAGACTTGCCTGGGGAGTTCAAGTTATTGATAGATTGGCATCGGTTTCATGAGAGTGGCTCATCCGTAATCTCTTGATCGCGTA
>OY787631.1:2500-22500 GCA_963678935.1 Umbilicus rupestris
AATAAGATAAAAAATGGGAACTATAATATATAACTGCTTAATACCATTATTAATTATAAATGAATTGTCTAATAATTGACTCCGTACAACTGAAAGAATTAGTCCCAAATTCGACAAATAACCCATAAAGTCGAATGGATGTTTGGATAATTGGTTTATATGAACTCTTCCGGGTTGAACCCACACGTAAAAATGACATTGCCATAAATTGATAAGATAATATTTCCATTTACTCATCAGGAAAGGCGTTCCTTTTGCGCCCAAAAAGGCTGTTCCTTGATACCTAACATAATGAATAAAAGGATCCTTGAACAACCCTACTTTGGTTTGAATAGAAAAGACTTCGACAATAAGTTTTTTTATTTTTCCATAAAAATGGATTCGCTCAAAAAAGACTTCAAAAGATGTTGATCGTAAATGAAACGATTGGTTACGAAGAAAACCGAGGATGGATTCGGATTCACATACATGATAATTATAGAGGAACAAGAAAAATTTGGGATTCCTTTTAAAAAAAATGGAAATATATTTATTTAGTGTAATAAGGCTATTCCAATTATTATACTTGTAAAGAAAGAATCGTACTAAATGTAACGAAGAAGCATCTTTCACCCAGTAACGGAGGGTTTGAACCAATATTTCGAGATGGATGGGAGGGGTTATTTCGATATCTGACACATAAGTTAAATGTACCAATTGATCTTCTAAAAAAGGAAATAAGGAATGAATTGAGCGTAAATTCTGAAATTTTACTAGTTTTTTTTTTTCGAAGGAAGATTCTAGTCGTAGGGAAAATAAAATTTCTATAATTACTGAAAAACCTTCTGATAGCATTTGAGAATACAAATTCTTGTTGTGCCCCCAAAATGAATTTTGCTTAGAACCATTAGCATTAGTAAAAAGAGCTAAATGATTCTGTTGATACATTCGATTAATTAAACGTTTAAGAAGTAGAAAACTAAAATTTTTGTCATAATCCACATCCACATTTTCCAACAAAACGGACCTATGATCCTGAGCAAATGCAGAAATATACTCTTGAAAGATAAGTGGATATAGGAAGTCATGTTGACGAGACTTATCGAGTTTTAAATATCCTTTTACTTCCTCCATTTAAAATGGAAATTCAATTTGAATAAAAGATAATGGATTTCGTGGATTATTAAATGATACATAATGCGATACAGTCAAAACAAGGTATTAGAGGAATATAAACAATAAACACCTCGAAGATAGGTAAACTCATCAACAGACTCTCGATCTTCTCTTTTTCATATAAAAAATGTAGATTCATTATAAGATAAGAAGGTGGTTAGAAATCCTTTATTTTTTCAACTTAATCGCTCTTTTGATTTTGGAAAATGGATATTTATCAATATACGGCTTCTTTTACACAGTCATTTCCCCTCTAAAAGGGAGAATAGTTAGGATTTTTTTTTATGGATAATCCATTCATGGGAGAAGCCTTTCCCGTAGCAGGCACTAATATATTTTTAACGTATAATTAGATCGGGTAGTCATTCAAATTACGAACATAAGCACGTGGCTTTTTGTTTCCCTACAATTGGAGCCAAAGGGCTCTATCCATTTAGTCACCTGACCCAACTTTGAATTCATTTTGTTTTGCTCCAATAATTCAAATCAGGACCAAGCTTTTAAGAATGAAATATTCTCAGAATTCCCTATTGATACGACATGCTATTTTTTCCAGTCATTCCCATTTAGGATCAGTCGTGGTCGTACAAACTCTACCGGCGGTATGGACAAATCCCTTGCTTCATCCAGATATGTAAAAGATCCTAGTCGCACTTAAAAGCCGAGTACTCTACCGTTGAGTTAGCAACCCCAAGCCAAAAAAGAAAGTCTATAAATCCAGTCAAAACAAAACTAAAGATTGCATGACACAATCAAAACATTGAACTAAGAACTACTAAAAATGAAGGAAATCAAAATCTATGGAACAAAGATAAATGGATCTTTTTCCTTTTATCCACGATCTAATTATATTTGTTCGATAGACTGTTGTCAAGATACTTATCAAGATAAATGTTGAGAAAAAAATACAATACAAAAACGACAAGAAATTCTATTCTAAATTACTAAGAAAAAAGGAAGAACTTTTGTTGGATTGGCACTACATGAATTATCTACATAGATAATAGCTAGATAAAAACTAAATGGAAATCGCAAATATGAAAAAGCAATATATTGGAATTAATTAATCAATAGAAGTTGACAAAGCAAGTTTAATCTCGTTCTTTAGAACTCCAACGAAAACCATCCAATTAAAGGGAATATTATAATTTTCGATTTTTAGATCCAAGTTCTTGAGCTATTCTATTCATTTGAAGATTTTTCTATCAATACCAATATAAGGTATTTTCGTTCTTATCATATGATTTTTCGGAACAATAAAAAAATGGGTTATGATTAGAGTAAGAAAGAGAATAGTAACTGAAAGTTATAGTTATAAAAAATTAGATTAGAGCCGAGTGATACCCACACTATTTTTTTTTTATTTCTTTAATTTCGATTGATTAAGAAAAAGTTCCCTAAAAGCATCCGCCTTCTTTGAAATATCATAAACAGTTCCTGTCGGTTTAGCCCCCTTTTCAAGGAAATAGAGAATAGCAGGAACATTTAAATGGGTTTGATTCCTTATCGGATCATAAAAACCCACTTTACGAAGATCTCTTCCTTCTCTTCGGGCTCGAACATCAATTGCAACAATTCGATAAACGGCTCATTGGGATAGATGTAATACCCCCCCCAGAACCGTATAAGAAGTTTTCCACTCGTACGGCTCAAGAAAAAAAGGATTCTAAATTAAATTATATAATTTGAATGCCAACTAGATTCCTAAAATCATTAAAAAAATAGATAGAATGAAAATAAAGCCCTTTCTTGTTTCCAAAAAAAAAAACAAAAAAGACATTCGTACTCATAACTCAAGTTAGATAACTCTCAAATAGTTCAAAGAATGGCTTTAGGCATTTCAGTTATTGAGCAGTCTCTAACCCCTTTCTGTCTCGTTTAGAAGTTTTTTATTCTTCTCTAGTTATTAAGACAATTGAAAAAGTATTTCCTTGTTCCAAGATCTTTTATCTTTACTTTGAATCCTTGGGTTTAGGCATTACTTCGGTGATCCTTAATCATTTCAAAATGGCAGCAACATACCCTTTTTTTATGATTGCTTATATCAAAGAATCAGTCGAATGCTTGATTCCCACTTTATACACTTTGAATCAAAAGAGTTTTACCAATTCGACAAACAGGTTTGAAACGTGTTCAAATTCGATCCTTTCGATTTATATCTTGAAGATACACTTACAAAGTTGTTCCAACTTATTCATTGGCACTCACCCTAGATCCTTGCCCCTGAGAAATCACTCAATACTTTATACTCGAGCTCCATCATATTATGGACTATTTGAATTACAATCGAGAGTAATAGAATAGAACAAAAGATGTCGAGCCAAGGGCACCTTCATTGCTATTTAAAATGACGGATGTAAAAATCCACAGCTGATCATGTCCTTCAAGTCGCACGTTGCTTTCTACCACATCGTTTCAAACGAAGTTTTACCATAACATCCTATAGTTTAGAAATGGAATCATGAGTAATCATTGGTTTGGTCAGTACTCCGTATATAATAATATATTTTACGTGTATATGGGTGGCTAAATTCTTTTCTAAGGAAATCCTCGCTAAGAATTCAACTTAAATCCCCTATTTAAATCCCAAATTTTATTAATTTTTTTGTATAAAAAATATAATAGAAATAACATGAATAAACGAGTTCTTTTTAATAAATCTGGATCTTCGAGTACCAAGAACTCACAGGAAATCATGGAAAATATTGAAAAAAAAAACAAATTCCAGTTTTTTATGAAGTGGATAAAATGAGTGATATCTGTAGAAAATTTTTCTTCCTTATTGCTTTATCTGATTAACGAAATAGGAATCGAAGGAGTAAAGGATTTCCGTATCTATTCGCTAAGTTAAATAACTGTCAACTTAATTAGGGATTAACTAGTTCAATTAAAAGGATCACAAACATTTGTCACAAAAAGAAAAACACTGTTGTTACTGAAATAGAACAATACATTGAAGTCCCCACTTGAAAGTCAATTTTATGCAATCTTTCCATAAAGTGACTAGAATCGACGAATCACCTCCTCTCAAAATGGGTATCCATATTTACAATTAGTAATTTATTTTTTGAATTAGAGAAAAAATGGAAATACCTAAAAAAGGGGGTTCAAAGAAAAAAACATTCTGTTATGTATGTAATTTACTTGATCTTTTATTAATGAGGTTGGTAGAACAGATAAAGGTATTAAAATGGATACTTTATGGAAATGATGAAGCATAAAAAAAAGCAGGCCTTTTTCCGAGATGCACTAGGTGAGCTAGTCTAGGTATAAAAAAAGGATTCGGATTAAGCTCTTCTTCCTAGTTTTTATTTTACCCCACTAGAGTTTTAGACTTAATACCCTTGATTGAATTCAATTACTACCAAGAAATCTCTTTTGTTTAGAATTGAAAAATTTTTACTAATTAATCGATATATCCCTTTAAATTTAAGAATCTGGCAGGTACAGTTTTTCTAAGTACTTACCTTCAGTATGAATATGAAAGAGCATGTGCCTACGATGAAAGGACTGTACTACTTTTTTTTTATTCAAACTAGTGTGATCTATGTTACTTATACCTGCCTGAATAAAAAAATTTCGGTATATATGTGTCATTTGAACTCAATTGAGTTTGTAAAAAAGATAGGGTTCAGAAAAGAATTAGTAATAAAGTAGAAAGAAGAATGAAATTCTATCCAATAGGCTATTACTTTGTTATTGTAAATAAACGGGGATTTGAAAAAAAAATCTTTCTTTATTCGCATATAATCCATATCCTCTGGGACGGAAGGATTCGAACCTCCGCATAGCGGGACCAAAACCCGTTGCCTTACCACTTGGCTACGCCCCACTTCTATATTCTTCACTAATAAACACTACTGTTAGTAGTGGGTGTTCGTCAATTCCAGCCAAAATTTCTATGGAATGAATAATTTTTAACACGTGTCGATATAGAATTATATAAAAATGGATTGATCATTACATATAATTTAATTAAGATATAAGATATTGTATGAAATTAGAATTTATTCGATTTTCAATTGAAAATAGAAGTATTTTTGATTGGGTAAGTTCAAAGAAAAAGAAAGAAGGGTTTTTGAGTCTATTTTACTTTATGCATTTTCCCTTATATCAATAACTCAATCAAAAAGCAATTATCTCCAAGAACAAAAAACTTTTGTTATGCTTAATATCTTCAGTTTGAGCGGTATCTGTCTTAATTCTGACCTTTATTCAATTCATTTTTTATTTGCCAAATTACCTGAGGCCTACGCCTTTTTAAATCCAATTGTAGATCTTATGCCAGTTATACCTCTGCTATTTTTTCTCTTAGCCTTTGTTTGGCAAGCTGCTGTAAGCTTTCGCTGAGATATTTAATATAATACTGTTCTATAAAAAAACTATCCTATAAAAATGTATGCTTTATTCGATAAAAAATGCTAACAATTGAAAAGATCAGATAGGGCTGAGTGAGCTCTTGGTGCAAATTTAAATAGTTGCGCTAAATCTGGATCACCTCAGTTCTGCATTCTGACCCTTTTCCGGTGAAAAACTCTAATTGGTTACCCAACAATTAACTATTTTAGTTTTGGATATTAAAGACACTTTTGGTAATGCAAGAGTCTTCTTCCAAATATTACAACTGAATTTATGAAAATTCATTTTTTTGTGAAACTGCTTCATTTCTTAGTATCAAAATAATTAGGATATGTGGTATAAAAATGGCGAATCTATTCTCTTTTTTCTAAAAAAAATGATATTGGAGATTGTGTAATGCTTACTCTCAAACTCTTCGTTTACACAGTAGTTATATTTTTTGTTTCTCTCTTCATCTTCGGATTCCTATCTAATGATCCAGAACGTAATCCTGGACGAGAAGAATAAAAAAATAGGATAAGGCTTTTTCCTTTCTTTTGCTTTATTTTAATATTTTCGTAGAATTTTTTTGATTGACTCCTTTAAATAGGAATTTTACTATAAACAAAATAAAAAGGATTTCCTTTCCGATAAATATTAAAGAAAACGAAAAGATAAATTCAACGGAAAGGGAAAGAGAGGGATTCGAACCCTCGGTACGAATCGCTCGTACAACGGATTAGCAATCCGACGCTTTAATCCACTCAGCCATCTCTCCAGTTGAAAAAGAATAAGTACTATGTTACTTTACTTAACATGTATAAGGTAAGGATTGAAAAGAGTATTTCTTCTTTATTTTTCCTTTATTTCTTATATAGATCTAAAGAAGGTTTAACCGCAATCCCGTTCTTTTTTTGATAAAATAAGAGTAAGGGCTTTTTCATTCCCACGGCCTGGCCGGGTTAGTACCTAGCCGGGCCTTTTCAAAATACTTAAGTCTAAAAGGGACTATTCTTTTTGTTTTTTTTTTACTAGATATAGTTGGAACTAATTCCTAAAACTATACGTAAAAAAAAAAAAAAGGATAATTAAAAAAATCCTCTCCTTTTTAGTTGATAAATTCTTTACTTGAAAAAAGGGGGTTAAATTTTTTAACCGTGGATTCTTCCCGCAGGTATTTTTATGTTATAACTGAAGTTATTTTATCGAACCCTAATCGGTCCAAAACCTTCCAGCAAAATAAAGCTAGAACAGGTTATTTAAATAATCCCTTTTATTAATAATTAGAGTTACCTAACAAAAAGCATCAACACTCTAAGTTTCATTATTTTTGCTGATACCGACACACTTATCTTTTGTTCGACAAAAAACCATTTCTATACAATAATGACATTGTAGCGGGTATAGTTTAGTGGTAAAAGTGAGATTCGTTATATGAATCCCCTAATAGTTAAGGGGTCTTTCGGTTTTCTTTGTATTCCGAACAAAAACTGCATTTCTTAAAAAGGATTTAACCCTTTACCTCGCAATGGTAAATTCGAGGACAAATCTGCATTCTCGTGATTTTTAGCCAAATTTAAATTAGAAATTTGAAAATTGGATTCTGAAATTACGAAACAGAATTTTTATTGAATTGGATCAATACTTCCAATTGAATGAGTATGAGTAAAAGATCCATGGATAAGGAAAGTAAAAAAAAACATTCTAATCGTAACTAAATCTTCTATTTTTTATTTGGCGAGGGAAAATGGAAGCAAAATAGCTATAAAATGATGACTTTGGTTTACTATAGACATCAACATATTCGTTTAGCTCGGTAGAAAAAAAGACTTTTCCTCAGGATTCTCTCCACTAGAAATAGAGAACGAACTAACTAGAAAGATTTTTCTAATCTTCCTCTTATAGAGGGATCATCTATAAAGCGAGCTATCTTGAATCTATTCAAGATAGAAAAGCTGACATAGATGTTATGGGTCAAATTTTGTTGCTTTTTTTTTTCGGTCACAGCTTAGATCATGGAATTTATCCATCTTCCATAAAGGAGCCGAATGAAACCAAAGTTTCATGTTCGGTTTTGAATTAGAGACGTTAAAAATCCTGAGTTGACGTCGACTATAACCCCTAGCCTTCCAAGCTACCGATGCGGGTTCGATTCCCGCTACCCGCTTTTTCGTTTTTTGCTATATTTATCTATTTCTATATTTATTTTATATAAAATAAATATAGAAATAGAATTGAATGAACTAGAATGCAGAATGAATAAATGCATCATTGAATAGACAATTATCCTCATTCGATCACAAAAAATCCTATTCTATTTCTAGTTTTTTCCCGAATAAGAGATCGAAAAGTAAAAATACAAAAAAATAGTAATGAAACGCGTCCATTGTCTAATGGATAGGACATAGGTCTTCTAAACCTTTGGTATAGGTTCAAATCCTATTGGACGCAATTTATTGCCCTTTTTCTAGATCAAGAAAAGTTGAAAAAGGGATCCATTTATTTATGCTTGGTCCTGAAGCAGAAAGCGTTCCAACTGTTCCTGAATAGCGTCTTTCAAAAGGGTTTGTGCTTCCTCAGTAAATGTTTTGGTCGAAGATATTATTTCTTGGAATTGAGGTTTATTTGTTTTTAAGTAATTACGTAATTCAACGAGAAATTTCCTTACTTGTCCAATTTCTAATGAATCAAGATAACCATTCGTTCCAGTATAAATAGTCATTATTTGTTCTTCCACGGTAAGAGGGGCGGATTGAGATTGTTTAAGTAATTCACGTAATCGTTGACCTCTGGCCAATTGATTTTGGGTAGCTTTATCAAGATCAGAAGCGAATTGTGCAAAGGCTTCTAATTCTGCGAATTGCGCCAGTTCCAATTTTAATTTCCCAGCTACTTGTTTCATGGCTTTAATTTGAGCTGCAGATCCTACTCTGGAGACAGAAATACCCACATTAATAGCAGGTCGGATTCCAGCATTGAATAGATCAGCGGATAAAAATATTTGTCCATCTGTAATGGAAATGACATTAGTAGGAATATAAGCCGAAACATCTCCCGATTGGGTCTCAACTATTGGTAAAGCAGTCATACTTCCTTCACCTAAGCTAGAACTTAATTTAGCGGCTCTTTCCAAAAGGCGCGAATGTAAATAAAAAACATCCCCTGGATAAGCTTCCCGCCCGGGGGGTCTTCGTAATAGAAGAGACATTTGTCGATAAGCTTGTGCTTGCTTGGATAGATCATCATAAATAATTAAAGTATGTTGTTTCCGATACATAAAATATTCAGCTAGAGCTGCTCCAGTATAAGGAGCGAGGTATTGTAATGTAGCAGGAGAATCCGCTGTTTCGGCTATCACAATAGTATATTCTAGCGCTCCCCTTTCCTGAAAAGTCGTCACTACCTGAGCCACGGAAGATGCCTTTTGACCAATAGCTACATAAACACATATTACATTTTTTCCTTGTTGATTCAGAATTGTATCTGTGGCTACTGCGGTTTTACCGGTCTGTCTGTCTCCAATAATTAATTCTCGCTGACCTCGTCCTATAGGGATCATCGAATCAATAGCGATAAGCCCTGTTTGAAGAGGTTCATATACGGACCGTCTTGAAATAATACCGGGAGCGGGCGATTCAATTAACCGAAATTCAGAAGCTGAAATTTCGCCTCTACCATCAATCGGTTTAGCCAGCGCATTTATAACACGACCCAAATAACCCTCACTCACCGGTATCTGAGCAATTCTTCCTGTTGCTTTGACAGAACTTCCTTCTTGTATCATCAAACCGTCGCCCATTAATACAACACCAACATTATTGGATTCCAAATTCAAGGCAATACCTACAGTACCCTCGTCAAATTCTACTAATTCGCCTGCCATGACTTCGTCAAGACCATGAATACGAGCAATACCGTCGCCTACTTGAAGTACGGTACCGGTATTTACAATCTTGACTTCTCTATTATATTGCTCAATACGTTCACGGATAATATTACTAATTTCGTCGGCTCGGATGGTTACCATTAGTATTCCTTAATACTTTTTTTGGAGCAAAAAAAAAACTAATGCCCATAGTATAAAACCTAATCAGTTATTTCTTTCATCGCTCCAAACAGGCCAATATTCGCGCTGATAGTACGTAAATGTATCTCCTTGTTCAAACAACTATTCAGAGTTCCTAGAGCCCCTTGTAAAGCTTGTTGAAAAACCAGTTCTCGCACTTGATTAATTGCTCTTTGTTGTTCAAAATGAATGGTTTCATTTTTGTAATTTTCTAATTGTTCCAAAGTTTTATAAGTTGAATTTATCAAATTGAATTTTTCTTGTTCTATTTCAGAGTATCCAGTCACTCGAAACTGATCTGCTTCCATTTCTACTTTCCGTAAACGAGCTCGTATGTTTTCCAGCTGTTCGATAGCCCCCTCACATAATTCTTCTGAATTTCGAATACTGTTCAAGATTTTCTGTTTTCGATTATCTAATAAATCACTTAATGAAAGTAGATTTTCTTTCCATTCATTTCAAAACTTTCACGATCCCTTCCCGAACCAAACATGAATCTTTCGATTCATTTGGCTCTCACGCTCAAATATTCCAACTCTTTCTTATTTATGATCACATATTTTTTGTTGAATGGAATGAGCCTATCCTCTTTTTTCTGTTCATATTCGAAACTAAAAATATTAAAACAGATCGCTAATCCAAGACCAGAATATTCGGAGGACTCTTCTAACCACAGAAAAAAATATGTATATGTAATTGTCAGCAAAGTTGTTTCTTTTGTTTTTTCAAATCCAAAAAAGCTTCTTACTTTATTTTATACATAGGTCATCCCATCACGTCAGCATTGGATAAAAAGTGGGTGAAACACCCATTTTTCCAATAAATGGTTCAAATTAGTTTATCGACATGAGTGTTATATATCGAAAAAAATTCCAATATAAATATAAAAAAAACCATCCTTATATTAACATAGTGGTAGAAAGAGTACCATGCTGCGCCGAATTTCAAACGGTTTCGCTTTAACCATGCTATTGGGTCTACTTTATTGGTTCATAGAGAATCAAAATAGATTTACCAAAAACTCACGAAATGCTATGGTTCTTCCATATGATTTCTTAAGTTATTCAGAAGTAATTCGTGGGATTATGCACTTTTTTCTAGTTATAACAAAAAGGTGCAGCTGGTCGGATCCAGCCCCTTTTTTGAAAAAAAAAACAACTCGCACACACTCCCTTTCCAAAAAAGATCAATACACCAAGCACTACACTTAGATTTATTGGATTTGTTGCTAAAATATCGGTATTAAACCCGAAACTCCCGGCGAATGACCAGTGACCCAAATAAACGACAGAATCGGTTACGTTTTTCATATGATCTCCCTAGAATAAAAAAGGCAAACAGAGTTCTTTTTGTATCACTTCGCCCCCCCTGTATTTTATTGCTAAACAGCATCAAAAATCTATTCTATGTAGAACTAGATTTTACTTTTACAATTTCGACTACGAATGAGAATTAGATACTAAGACTTATGTTACTTGTGAAATAATTCGTGTTTGTTGAAACATTTGCGTTCTCTTGGACTAAGAAGGGGAAGGAAAAAAGCACGGTGATATGCGAACACCCCCACCCCACTAAATCCGTCCTTCCCGGAAATTCGGCATTATCTTAACTAATAAGGAATTGTAGAAGTGAAATTTTGGACGGGAAGGACAGGGAACTAAAAAATATGTAGTTTTATTTCGATTTCTAGGATTAGATTAAACAAAGGGATTTGCAAATAAAAGTGCTAATGCTACAACTAGTCCATAAATTGTTAAAGCTTCCATGAAAGCCAGACTAAGCAATAAAGTACCTCTTATTTTTCCCTCGGCCTCGGGTTGTCTCGCAATACCTTCTACAGCTTGGCCCGCAGCAGTACCCTGACCAACTCCAGGTCCAATAGAAGCAAGTCCGACGGCTAATCCAGCAGCAATAACGGAAGCAGCAGCAATCAGTGGATTCATTATAAGTTCCTCGCACCAAAATAAAGAAATGGTTAATGATACAAGCAACTAATGAATTAGAACTAAATTATTCCATCACTAAAATTGATCCAGACGAAGTAACTCAGAACTCTGATGTGAAGTTCCATAACTTTACTTCGTCCGTTGCTTTGTCCCGAATTGCTCTTTGTATTCTTCGTTCTTTTTCTCGATTTCGTTTCTTATTCAATTCACAGTCACAGACGAAATGGAAGTACTTCTATTGAAATCCCCGTCTAAATTTATAGCAATAAATAAAATTAGATCTATCCTTAGGTCATATATACCTAATCCATTATCACATATACAAGTCCGCCTTGGATAATGTAAACCTACTATTCCTATCTTAGAGTTAATCAGATTCTAGAATCCGTCTTCTAAAAAGTTCCAAGAGTTGACTTATAATCATTAGATTAGAGATACCTCAGCCAACACCCACTCTCCTACCAACCCATTTGTTAGGAATCGAGTTTTTTTCCTCTTTTATTCCTTTTTTATCATTTCATTATTCTAGAAAAATAGACGAATTCATTAGATCGAATCATTGCCTAGCAATCTTAGTATTTGATTGATTTAAGCTCATGCAATTACAATTTTTTGAAAACAAACAATGTCCTAATATTAGTATTACTTTGCTTTTATCTAAGCTAAAAAGCTTATTTCGAAATCAAAAACAAGTCAATGATGGCCCTCCATCGATTCTCCTATATAAGCCGCAGCTAAAGTTGCAAAAATAAGAGCTTGAATAGCGCTTGTAAATAATCCAAGGAACATGACAGGTATAGGAACCACTGAAGGTACTAAAGAAACAAGAACAACAACTACTAATTCATCAGCTAATATATTTCCGAAAAGTCGAAAACTAAGTGATAAAGGTTTTGTGAAATCTTCTAAGATATTAATGGGTAAAAGAATTGGAGTTGGTTGAATGTATTTACCAAAATAACCCAATCCCTTTTTGCTAAGACCCGCATAAAAATATGCTAGTGACGTGAGTAAAGCTAAAGCAACAGTAGTATTTATATCATTCGTAGGTGCAGCTAACTCCCCTTCAGGTAACTGTATCAGTTTCCAAGGTAAAAGAGCCCCGGACCAATTCGAAACAAAAATAAACAGAAACAGAGTTCCAATAAAGGGAACCCAAGGACCGTATTCTTCTCCAATCTGAGTTTTACTCACGTCTCGAATGAATTCAAGAATGTATTCGAAAAAATTCTGACTGCTAGTCGGAATAGTTTGTGGATTCCGAATAGCGATAGCGGTTGAACCTAATAAAATAACAATTACAATCCAAGAAGTGATAAGTACCTGGGCATGCACTTGGAAACCCCCGATTTGCCAATACAAATGTTGGCCTACTTCCACACCGGATATAGCATAGAATATGTTGATGGAACATGATAGAACGTTCATATTGCCCTCTGACAGAAATAGAACTTGAAAAGGAATTATTTTGATTCAATCGTCGCTTTTAAAAATTTTTTATTTTGTATACCAACAAATCACATAATATCCCCATTGATTTTTCTTTTTTCATTCCAGACCCGACCCGTACAAGCAATTCTAAAAATCTATGGAGGTCAAAAAGTCATTTTATCTTATTATAAATCAAGGCTTTCTTATATATCTAGAACGACCCTCAGAAATAGCAAATACTAGTTTGTTAAGAATTAATCGGATCGAAGCTATAGCGTCATCATTCGCTGGAATCGCAATATCTGCAAGATCGGGGTCACAATTTGTATCAATTAAACAAATCGTTGGAATTCCCAAAGTGATACACTCGCGAAGAGCCGTATCTTCTTCGTGCTGATCAATGATGATTACAATATCGGGTAAACCTGTCATATATTTAATTCCACCCAGATATGTTTGCAAGTGTGATAATTGTCTCTTCAACATAGCTGCATCTCTTTTCGGAAGACGGGTGATCCTCCCCATTTTTTGTTCCATTCTTAAATCCCGGAACTCATGAAGTCGTGTTTCTGTCGTGGACCAATTCGTTAACATACCACCGAGCCATTTTTTATTAACATAATGACATCGAGCCCGTATTGCAGCTCGGGCTACTGAATCAGCTACTTTTTTTTTTGTCCCAACAATTAAAAATTGGTTTTCCTTACTTGCTGCATCAAAAACTAAATCACAAGCTTCTGATAAAAAACGAGCAGTTCTAGTAAGATTTGTAATATGAATACCTTTACGCTTTGCAGAGATATAAGGTGCCATTCTCGGATTCCACTTTCTAGTACCATGACCAAAATGAACTCCCGCTTCCATCATCTCTTCCAAATTGATGTTCCAATATCTTTTTATCATTTCTCTCCACACTTCCTCTCTTAAAAAAAAAAGAGATGACGTACCCTCAAATAAAATAAATAATTGTTCCGATGGAACCTTCACTTCTACCGTAGATTGGCCATTGATACACAATCCAAGGCATTAATTCCTTTCTATTTGTATTCCTGATTAGTTTTCTTACTTAATTACCAAATTAAATGGCCGGATCAACTACAGACTAGTTAAAAGGGCTGAATCCGCTCTTAGAAATCAGTAAATCCCAGAAATGATTGTTCTGATGTATCATGGGAATTCTTTGAAATGTAAGAATGAAATAAATCTCTATGGTGGAAGAAAATATTTTTTATTTTCCCCTCAAATAAATTTTGCTTTTTGTTTTTATGTTGCCTTGAACGATGTACTAATTCTTTGAATCCGGTCCCACCGGGTATCATACTTCCCAAAACAACGTTTTCTTTTAGGCCCTTCAACCAATCTATACGACCTCTTAGAGCAGCTTTTGCTAAGACTCGAGCAGTTTCTTGAAAACTCGCTTCGGATATGAAACTTTGAGTATTCAGAGATGCTCTTGTTATTCCCAATAAAATAGCTCGGTAACAGATTGCTTCGTCCAAAGCACGCCCCGTTCGTTCCGCTCGCAACAATCCAATTAGTTCTCCGGGTGAAAAAACATTAGACATTCCGTCTTCTGAAACTAAAACTTTTGATGTTATTTGATGTACAATAATTTCTATATGCCTATTATGAATCTGCACACCCTGGGATCGATAAACCTTTTGTATCTTATTAACCAAAGAGATACGACTTTGCACTATAGTTAGCTCGACACCAATCAAGAATCCCCAAGGAATTCCAAGAATTCTTGTTATATGCTCGTTCCAACCCTCAACTCTCTTTTCTAGGTTCATCGATATTGAATCAATTGAACGTACTTCCAAGACTTGTTCCACTTTTGGAAGACCCTGGGTTATATCACCCGATCTTGATTTTTCATATATAAATGTAACCAAAGTATCCCCCGTAGAAAGGATTTCTCCATAATGTCCATGAACAGTTGCTCCTGGCGTGGCTAAATAGGATTTAGCTGATCTAATTATTATAGAATCAACTTGAACAATTAAAACTTGGCCCGACTTTAGTTGGGGTCTGTTTTTCGCTATACATGCATTTTCACAAATAAACTGCCCAAGACTCATTATTGTGGGTCTCTCTTCACAAAAATTACAATGGATAAAATACCAATTCTTCAAATGAAATGGATTCAAAAATTTTTTACTGCATAGATCGGGATTTGAAATCCTTCCATTTTCATCCATTAAATAATAATGAATTATTTCAAAAGTCTGTTTTAAATTGTCAAGTTGAAAATTTTGCATTACCAAGATTTGATTATGGGTTAGTAAATGGTAAAAATTTGTAATTGGAAGGGCTGTTCCTAAGGAACCCAATGATTTCAATTTCCTAAATGAAACTACGGGGGGGTCTCTTTTAAGTGCTTCTTTTATTCCATTGTGATATTTTACACTGTTGAATGGCTCCATTCGAGAACAATTGGATGATGACAAAATTATTAAAGATTGATATTCGTTATTTCTATTCAACAAGGTACAAATAGTTACTTGATTTTGGATAAGGGGTTGTTGAATACATGCCTTGGAATAAAACGGATTGATATAGGTGCGACTTGATCTAGTATTATAGATCAACCATGAACCTGATGAATCGTTCCTTTTTCCGGTATACGAAAAGGGGGAGTTGACTAAGTCGATTCTTATAAAATCTCGAATCAGATCATTTGTCCTTACTTGAACAAAGGAAACATGGGCCTCCCCGATAGAAGAACCTTTTTTAGCGTGGTTCCAATTCAATACTAAACAAGTTCGAACTAATTGACTACTTGTATCAGGAATTCCAAAAAAGGCTTTGCCATTTCCATAAAGAATATAATTGACAACTCGAAGTTTCATGTTATCCCTTTCCTGCAACGGATCCTGAGGGAAAAGTGTTGATAAATTTATACCGTCTGCTATTTCATATGTTTCTACAGGTCGAACTAAAACAAAAGACTTTGTCTTGGTTGGTGTGATCCCTTGGACATAAATCCAATTTTTCCATTTCTTTTTTGATTCCTTCGAATTTGTTTTTCCCGCTCCGGGTGGTATTAAGATGCTGCTGTGTCGGACTATCCGATCTGTCTCTCCAGGAAAATAAATATCCCCAGAAAAGATTTGAAGTTCAATCCTTTTTTTTTTTCTCTCCACTCGGACCAATCCGCCTACTCGGCTTCTTCTATTTAAAGTGATTAATGTATCTCCTCCAATGATACTATTATTCCGCACCATTATGAAAGAAGATCCAGGTAAAATATGGACTTCCTCGGGAATGAAAAAAAATGGATCTACTTGCATTTGGTATCTTGGCTTAAATTCTTTTGCCCCTAGATAATCAACCAAATCCTCTTTTTTGACGATTGAATGCACCTCCATAGTCCCATATTTAGTAATTCCTGAGCTGTTTCTTCTGTATTGAGGATCATCGAAATAAGCAAGAATACTATTTCTGCGGAAAATACCATTTATGGGTATTTCAACCGATATATCGGAATCAGAATAGAGCATTGTTTCTTTCTTTCGTTCTTGAATCGACTGGAATGGAATGATGACTCTATTGCTTCGCCTCTTTGACAATAAATTAGAATTATCATAGAGAATAGCAGGATATAGTATATTGCAACGACCAGTATATATGATTTGATTTAATTCGGAATAAACAAGAAGATTGCCTTCTTTTTTACCATAAATATCCGAACGAAAGAGTTTATGTTTCACTTGCTCATTAGTCACTGAGCGGTTAGAACTATATCTTCGTTCGACAGAAAGCGAATTAATGTTCAGTTGATCTTGATCTTTGTGAAGCGAAAAAGGGACTACACTGGATCTGCACGACCCTCCTGCTAATATCCATAAATGGCTTGTTTTTGGTAAGAGATGCACATTACCATATGTAAATTCAGATGCATGGTACACATTGGTACTCCAGTGCATTTCTCCCTCTGAATCAGAATAAATATGTTTTCGAACCTTCTCTTTCAAATTTAACGTGTATGCTCCTGCGCGAATCTCAGCAATAACTTGTTCAGATTCTACATATTGATCATTTTGGACTAAAAGAAAACTTTTAGGTGGAATATTCACATTATGTAGAATGTCTTCACTCTCAATAGTTATATACAAGTCTATATAACACAGAAAAGCAGGATGTCCGTGACGTGTACGTGTGGGATGAACCAAATCCTCATTAAATTTGATTTTTCCGTTAGAAAGGGCTCGTACATGTTCTGCAGTACCCCCAGTGAATACTCCGCCAGTATGAAAAGTTCTTAATGTTAGTTGAGTACCCGGTTCTCCAATAGATTGACCCGCAATAATACCTACAGCTTCCCCCAATTCGACCAGGTCGCCATGAGTAGGGCTCCGTCCATAACAGAATCGACAAATCCAAAATATACTCCTACAAGTAAAGGGAGTTCGAATAGATATTGGGTGTATTCGAAAGGTTAAGAATCGATTGACAAGTCCAATACCAATATCTTTATTTCGAATGGCAATGCATCGCGGGCCCATATATATATCATCTGCTAGTACACGCCCAATCAATGTTTGAATAAAAACTTTTTCCGCCATCATCCCATTTAGAGGACTCACTGAAAATCCTTGGGTGGTGCCACAATCTGTTCTACGCACAACAATATGTTGAACTACTTCAACAAGTCTACGCGTCAGATATCCAGCATCTGATGTTCGTACAGCAGTATCCACAACCCCCTTGCGTGCTCCGTAGCAAGAAATAATATATTCCGTTAAAGAGAGTCCTTCGCGTAAATTGCTTTGAATGGGTAAATCAATCATTTGTCCTTGGGGATCCGACATTAATCCTCTCATACCTACTAATTGGTGTACTTGGGATACATTTCCTCTAGCTCCCGAAAAAGACATTATATGGACTGGATTAAAGGGATCAGTCATCCTGAAATTAGGATTCATTTCTTGTCGTAAATATTCACTTGTAGCATACCATATTTCAATGGATTGGCGTAATTTTTCTACCGCATGTACATTCCCGTAATGATGGTTTTTTTCCAAAATGAAACTTTGGTGTTCAGCATCCTGGACTAGCCATCCTTTTGAAGGTATTGTTAAAAGATCGTCAATTCCTAATGAAATAGATGTAGCAGTGGCTTGCTGGAAACCCAGAGTCTTTACTTGATCCAAGATGTGTGATGTATATGCCATTCCGAAGTGATCTATTAATCTGCTAATAAGTCGTTTCATGGCAGTTCCATCTATCACTTTATTGTGAAAGACCAGATTGGCCCGTTCTGCCATAAGTACCTCCATATTCCACTGAGTAGGATTCAACAATAGGTTTGAGTCAGTGATTGGAAAACTTCCTTTTCTCGATCTTGATTCGTGGATAAATTTACGAATTAGTATCCTAGTTGAACCGGAAAAGCAAAAACGCACAACGTATTATATAATTTTTTCGCTAAGTACCATATGATATGATTAGGTACGATATGAACAAGCACGACAAAAGCCTTGTATGGCTTCTTCGATTTCTCGATAAAGAGAAATATGACCAACCGTGGTTCGAATGTATATACAAAGGGTTTGTTTTTTTACACTTTTTACTATTAGATAGTGCTCATAAATCTCATGATAAGTACCCAAAGATTCATAATGAACTTCGATAGGAACTTTTCTTGAAGCAATAATGCGTTGATCTAGTCGCCACCGGAGCCACAAAGGACTATTTAAATTTATTTTTTTCTGTCGATAAGCCCCAATTGCATCATAGGAATTACAAAAAACGGGTTCTTTTTCGTTCGTATACATATAATTAGAATAATCAATTGATTCATTTTGAGAGTTTCTGCGATTACGTGGATTATACCTATTTGCACAAATACCTCGATGATTTCCACCCGTTAATACATAGAGTCCAATAAGCATATCTTGAGTTGGTATGGAAATGGGATCTCCGATAGCCGGAGACAAGAGATTCATATGAGAAAACATAAGTAAACGAGCCTCCGCTTGAGCCTCCAACGATAAAGGTACATGAACAGCCATTTGATCCCCGTCAAAGTCTGCATTGAATCCCTTACGAACTAATGGATGTAAACAAATAGCGCGTCCTTCCACTAAAATGGGTTGGAATGCTTGTATGCCTAATCTATGCAGAGTAGGCGCTCTATTCAGCAATACAGGATGCCCCTGCATAACTTCCTGAAGTATTTCCCATACAATCGGTTCTTTTTCCCGAATTTGACTCTTCGCAACTCCTATATTCGAAGCAAAACGGTGTCTAATTAGACCATGAATTACGAATGTCTGGAAAAGCTCTATTGCTATTTCGCGAGGCAATCCACATTGATGCAATGAAAGCGAAGGCCCTACGACAATGACGGAACGGCCCGAATAATCGACCCGTTTGCCAAGCAGAGTCTCACGAAATCTTCCCTCTTTACCTTCAATTACATCCGAAAACGACTTGTAAACCTTGTTATGACCATCCCTCATTGGTTGTCCACGAATTCCGTTATCAAGAAGTGTATCCACGGCTTCTTGTACCAATTTTTCTTGACACATTACCAATTCCCCGGGCGTGGATCTACTTGTTGTTAATAGATCGGTAAGAGTATTGTTCCGATAGATAACTCGTCTATAGAGTTCATTAATATCCGAGCTCATTAGTTTACCCCCATCTATCTGAATGATTGGTCTCAACTCGGGAGGAAGAACTGGTAATAGACACAAAACCATCCATTCTGGTTCTATGTTTGTTCGAAGAAAATGTTTAGCTAATTCCATACGTCTAACCAAAAAATCTTTTCTTCTTCCAATTTTTCGATCTTCCCATTCATTACCTGTGAGCGCTTCTTCCCCCAATTCTTTCCATTCTACCAAGGAATAATCTATAATAAGTCGCAAATCTAAATCGGATAATTGCTCTCGGATAGCACCTGCTCCAGTAGAAATTTCTCTATTTCGAAATGTATCGAAGCCGTGGGTAGTAAAAAAAAGCGGAATACTGTATTTCCAGGATTGTATTTCATATTCGAATAAACCTCGTAATCGTAAGAAAGTGGGTTTTTTAGCTATGGGCCTAGCAAAAGA
>OY787631.1:27500-32500 GCA_963678935.1 Umbilicus rupestris
AAATTTCTACTCGAAAAATGGAAGCAGGACATTTTCCGGGTAATTTCTTCTTCAGAATTCTATCGATAAAATACCCCATTAGATATCCCCTGTAACAATTTTTGTTCTAGGGTTTACATATACTCCTAATTGCTGTTATAATGAAAATGGGGAACACCTTTTTTTATTGAAAAGAATCAATATCAATTAGTTCTGTATCCATTTTCTTATCTTATTAAGTAAAAAATTCAGATTTTTTAGTTAATGGTTCAATTTGTCCTGAGTTGTTGTTTTGAAAAAAAAAACTTCATTTTTCATTTCATAAGAGAGGCAGTTTTTAGGCATTGTGTCTTTGGAGATACTATACAATCAATTGAAGGGATAAATCCAATCAAAAAAAGAAGTTATTTTAGGAAAGATATTAAGATAAAATGGAATTCAAGGAGGAAATAAAAAAAGAAGTTTAGTAATCTTCCAGAGGGGCAAAATTTGAGTCTAGTTTAGATCATTTTGGCGACATGGCCGAGTGGTAAGGCGGGGGACTGCAAATCCTTTTTCCCCAGTTCAAATCCGGGTGTCGCCTGATCAACACAAGACTCAAAATTCCGTATTATGTTCGGACGATATATAACTCAATGAATTATATTCCCTTACAGACGCAAAAGAACTGTTGCTATTTGCTTGAGTCTAAGCACCTGTCGCTTCTCAAAACTTAAAAGGATTTAAATCCTTTCGTTTAAGATTCAAGATTCTAGTGGAAGAGAATTTGGAAGTCCTTCCAATACAATGTAGTATCTACTGACTGGATCTTATCGATCTTAGCTTAAATTGAACTAAGCCGGACAGGCAAGCGAATTAGTGGGTGTGAAAAGAGCAGGAAAATACTTTGGATACAGACTCATGAAAGCCTATAAATGCGCAGGCATTGAATCAATATTAGATTGAATGGGTAATTGGTTTTTTTAGAAAAAAGTGAAAAAAGTATTTCTTTTTTCACTAACCTCTAGCCAAGAATGAAATAGGCTATCCCCCGATTGGTTCAAGAGTGACAATCGGGAGATAGTCAAAATTAAATCAAATAGGAAAGATAGCGATGAATGATTGATCTTCATTCCAGATTGTTTATGTCTTTTACTTATCAAGGTCAACAAAAGAAACACTAGATTTTATTATCTATGTGTTCAATTAATAACATTCCCTTACTACTTCCAAGAATGGCAAGGCCTATTTTGTATAGGCTTAATATTTCCCGTTTCTACTAGAAAAATCATATAAAAACTTGTTCGAAGTGTATTTAGTGTATTGCTTTATCAAGAGTCTTGGGTCAGAATCCTTTTTGACTGTTCACGCTTGATCCACTATTATTAGTGAACAATAATGGACTAATTCTTTCATATTTATCGAGATAGGGGACATCATTCACATGGATATAGTAAGTCTTGCTTGGGCTGCTTTAATGGTAATCTTTACATTTTCCCTTTCACTCGTAGTGTGGGGACGAAGTGGACTCTAAGTACTACTAATTAAGGTGATGAATCAAACTTTCTCAATTGTTTTCGAGATAGTTCTGTAAAGCGCTTTAAATTATTACATTTGTTTATTTAATTCAAACATCTTTATTTCAAAGTTCCATTGTATTCTGGTCTGGTATAGTAGTACTATATGAATAATACCCTTTTTTCAATCAAACAGATATTTCAACGATTCTCCTGCTCGTATTCCGAAAGTAAAGAGAATACAGAAAGGGATTCCAACCGAATTCGTCTTAAATTGCTAAACCAACCAAATTTTACCACATATATCGACAATGAGTAAGAGCAGATTCCCTTTTATTTTTTTATTTGTTCCCTTTCTTTTTCAAAGATAAAGTAGTACTTTTTTGAAATGAAATAGATACGCACTTTCGATGTTCAATCATTTTTACGACTCCTTTTCGAAATCCGAATAAGTTCCGTTACCATAGAACTCCTTGAATTATTGGTCAGTGGTGTAATCAATTACTTTTTCATAATGTCAAAAAAATGACTAGGTTTTTTATATACCCATATTGCTTTTTACTTCATTTATTTTATTCTTTCGATGTATATCAGGATTCATAGTTGATATTTGAACTAAAAAAACTATAAAAAACCCTGGAATTCGAACGGTAAGACTAAGAGTTGTCTTTTGCTTTTTTGAGCTTGATTGGAATCAATACAAATAAAATGGCTGAAACAAAGAATTCGAATAGGGTAATATTAAGATTACATATACCTAATTCATATCACATATATGAAGATCAATATTTTGATTGATCTATATTAATCCATAGAATCCGACTTTCTATATTTCACTAAGACTAAAAAAGTAAATAGTATGGTAGAAAGATTAATATATTTCTTTCTACCATACTATCAGATCTCATAGAATACTGCTGATTGTCGTTCGCTCATTTCATTAAGAATCAAAAGGCAACGCTTTTATTTATTCATTTTTTATTTATTCAATCATTAATAATAACTAAGAAGCCAAGTTTCATTCAACTTAATTATTTTGACTTATGGTTTTTACATATATGATAAGTAAAAAGGCAGTAGGAACTAGAATGAACAGTGCAGTAGCAATAAATGCAAGAATATTTACTTCCATAATATCATTATTTTTTTTTTTTACTTCGCAATAACTCGGGATTTAATCCCATAGAGATGAGGAATCAATCCTTCGTCGGTAAATTTAATGAGCTGAATTACATCGCGATGATATTGAATCAGATTAATATCATGAATAAGAAAGAATATCTGAGCTATCAAATGGATTAATCGTCAAGAATTGAATAGTATAACATAGGAGGGTCCTTTATCCATACCGAATAAAAAATTGGATTTTGGATTAATGATCGAATCAAGAATTTTCTATTTCTTATCTGTTTTTCTCTTCTTGACTTTATATACCATAATATACCATAAATCTATCACTTTTTTTGTACAATCAGGCGATCAAGTATTGTTTGCCCATTTGGTCACTTTTTTTGGTTACCAACCCATCGACGTAAAATGAAAAAAGGACGGAGTTAAGTTCAAAATTCCTTTTTGAATGTTAATGATCTCATTTTCTTGGCAACCAAAGAAGTATGAGAAAGATGAATCTTGGTATAAAAGATCTAATATTCCATAAAATTCACTATTTTTTTGGTTGTTTCTTTGGGCACGAAGTAAAAAAAAAAGATTCCTTCCCTTGCTCGGTGCGACGAGATTCTTTTTAGTAATTAAGATTCCACACAATTGGAACCCAAAAATGGGTTTAACCTGAATGGGTTCTATCAGGGGAACTATGTTTAATTCATTTTCTAAGGTTAGTACAAAAAATGCTCCTAGTAAAAAAATAAAAATATAGTATTGTTCTACATTACAAGGATGAGTAGCAATGAAAAAAATGCAGTAGAGGATCCACTGGAATTATGAATATGCTGTTCCCAATAATTGTACTAATTCACATATGTCTCTCTCCCAGCAATTGTTACTATTTGAAATAGAACGGATTTCTTTGATGATAAATGCTAAAAAATAACTAAAGATCACTTTTGGGAATGAAATTATGTTCCCTGTACCCTTTTATCCGAAAAAGAAGGGATAGATTGAGTATATATTGGATACGTCGGGACTGACGGGGCTCGAACCCGCAGCTTCCGCCTTGACAGGGCGGTGCTCTTACCAATTGAACTACAATCCCCCTAAAAAGTATATCCATATTATTTTGATTTCATTCAAAGCCTATCTATTTTGAATTACCGCGTTGTAACAGAGATCCGCGGATATATTGATAGTCCTGTGAATGCTTAGTGAAAACAACACGGATTACTGGTAATCCATGTTGTTATTCTCAAATCGATTGAGAATCCATTTTTCAAGGAAAAAGGAGAAAATTCAAAAATGGAAGTAAGGATATATTAGAAAGTTTGCTTTTTTTTTTCTGTGTATTCATTCTTTATGGAAAACAAATGGGTTAGATCCATTCATGGTGGATCAGCGCATTTTTGGGCCGAGCTGGATTTGAACCAGCGTAGACATATTGCCAACGAATTTACAGTCCGTCCCCATTAACCGCTCGGGCATCGACCCAGGAACAATCACTTCTAAGGTTATTTAGAATCCATGATCCACTTCCTTTCATAGTACCCTACCCCCAGGGGAAGTCGAATCCCCGCTGCCTCCTTGAAAGAGAGATGTCCTGAACCACTAGACGATGGGGGCATGTTTTCCTGACCGACCCATACTATGCTCATAATATGACTAGTTTTTCTAAATTGTCAATATAATAGAATGATATGACTAGATCTGACGGATCTTTCTGTCGTTCATGATTCCATATAATTTATTGATTTCTCGTTTCTAGTCATGAATAATTCATTCAAATCGACATTCTATTTTCTCTATATGGATTCTATATAAATTAGAAAAATTGCGAATTTATTCTAGAAATCTAGAAAGTGAGATTCTTTTTATTAGATAATAAAAAGAAAAGAATCTCTAAATAAAAAACAAAAGAATATGAAGTTTAAGATACTCGCATGGAGTAATTTGTCTTTGAGAAAAGGTTTTAACTTCATTTCTTCCACTTCTCATTCATTGATTTACCTTTGTTAAGATGATATATACCGATCTATATCTCCCCACTAAACATGGAAATCCGGAATAAAAAAGTAATCTACAAATTTTTATCTAATAAATTTGGTTCAGGAGACAAGTAGAATCTCTTGATCATATGATTCGATGAATCTATGCCTAAATCAAATTGGGAAGTACATGTATCAAGTGAATTAAGTTCGGATGGGCGAAATTCAATAAAAGTAATTAGGGCCGTTTTGAAGTTGCAACAATTTATTGCATTGATATCAATAAACCCTTTCTTTTTAATTATACGAGGTAAAGAAAAACGGAATATTCCACAACCCGCTATGAGTCTATTTCATATACTTATGTATAGAATATATGTACATATATCTAGTTTATCCATATAGTGACTCAGTCAGGAATTGCATAAAA
>OY787631.1:42500-45000 GCA_963678935.1 Umbilicus rupestris
CTAGAGCAATGATGATCTGAAAATTGATCCGGGGCAAGTGTTCGGATCTATTATGACATAGCGGGTAGGCGCTTAACGGACCTTTTTTTTTTTTTGAATTGGAACAAACAACTGTTTTTTTGTGCACTCTAGTGTATTTCTATCTTAATTAGAAGTTTCTAGATGGAACGACTTTATGTCTTACAAAGAACATATTACTATATATTCTATTCCAAATCCAAATCACACGAGTGCTTATTACTAAGAGACATACCAGTATCGATATTTAGTCATTCAAGGGTCTCTTTAAAATTTTATAGAGTAGAGAAACTAGATATATCTAGTTTCTCTACTCTACCTTTTTATCATTTATACCTACTGAATACCAGACAAAATAGAACGCTCTTAGAAGGTTGATAATGAAATTGATTTATTTTTCCAAGAAGAATGATTGGACTGATAGGGACAGCAAACAATTCATTATAACAAAAAACGAGTCTTATTATTCGAAACGCCTCGTGATCTTCAACCAATTATGAGCTTCGATATAATTCCCGGGAGTAAGTGCTATAGCTTGTTTCCAATACTCAGCGGCTTGGTCGAACCAAACCTCTGCAATTTCAGAATCTCCTTGTCGAATGGCCTGTTCTCCCCGGTCAGAATAGGTGATTCAATTCCTTCCCTTAGAACCGTACTTGAGAGTTTACTACCTCATACGGCTCAGCAGTCAATTCTTGTGGTATCCCCTTTTAATCTACTTCAAAGAAATTTCTCATAGATCCAGAGAACCATCTCCTTTTATCAGGTTAACTAAAAGAGATTAATTACATAAGTTTTAAACTAAAATTTTGATTACTAATCGGTTTTCGTTTTATCTTTTATCCCACCTTCCGAAGAATAAAACATGGGTCTTTTTTTTTTTATTTACCTATTGTATCGTTAGAATTTTCTGAAAGGTAACTATCTCAATTTCATATAGAAATTTATATAGAATCTTTGAAAAAGACTTTCCTTCATAAGAAAGAAAAGACTTACTCTCTTTGGGATCTGATGCTACACCGCTGCTCCCTAGTGGATCAACTCTATTACATAAGTTGATTCCTAACTTTATTTCATATCATGACAATGATATAAGTAAGCAGTTCTTATTGTATCGGACCAAAACCTCGCTAATTGATCTTTACGGTGCTTCCTCTATCAATTAGATTCTTTATCCATAGAATAAAGTATCTAGGCATATCTATTTCTTCATATTTTGACTTTGATATGAAGTTTTTTTCTTTGCTACAGCTGATAAAAATCGTTATTTTGGACGATGTATATGTAGAAAGCCCTTTAGTATTTAATGCTTTTTTCTTTTCCTTTCTATAGTAGAGAGAGTCGCACGTAATGACAGATCACGGCCATATTATTAAAAGCTTGGGGTAAGAATGGGTTTCGTTCTAGTGCTCGAAAATAATATTCCAAAGCTTTGGTATGTTCTCCATTACTTGTGTGGATAAGTCCTATATTATAGAGTATATAACTTCGATCATAGGGATCTATTTCTAGTCGCATAGCTTCATAATAATTCTGTAAAGCTTCCGCATAATTTCCTTCGGATTGAGCCGACATCCGTTACGGTCGTCATTCGATTCCACGAATCTCCGTTCCAGAACCGTACGTGAAATTTGCATCTCATACGGCTCCTCCTTTATGTACATAATAAGAATAATAACTTATTAAGACTTAAAATATTCTCATTATAAACTGAGCGGGGCTAGTGTTTTTACAAGAAATCTCTAGCCAGCCTTTCTGCAAAAGATTTTTTCGTACCATCAAGCGTGTTAGGATTAGATAAAAATAAAATGGTAACTCCAACAATTTCTTTGTCCTCAACGCTCCCTAATTTACAGGAATTGGTCACTTCAACAATCTTCGACGGTTATACGGATATCCAAAGTACTAACGAGATGGATGCTTGTTGTCCCAGCCATTCTTTTTAGCCCCAACCCTGATAAGGAGCAAGGGGTTAATCTTTAATAAATAACAAAGTTTTTGTGTTGTTGATTTCTAGGTGTAGTGCTTCTTCCCATATGCCCTCTATTGGTACTAGTGAAGTAGGATTAACCTGTAATATAGAACCTATAGGTGTAACCTTTCGCTCAATACTCCAATCGACAATTGAAGCATCTGAGGCGGCATTACTCGAGGATACACGACAGAAGGAATTGCTCTATTTATAAACTTCACCTTCAACAAGTGTAGATTTCTTTCAGTAATCTTTTTTCGTTCTATCCCAAATCGTGTGTCTTTGGATGATAAAAAAAGAATCAAATCGCACCATCTCTGTAGTAAGTAAATGCCTCTTTTTCTCCTGAAGTTGTCGGAATTATTCGTAATAAGATATTGGCTAAAATTGAAAAGGTTTTATCAATAAAATTTCCATTTATCTGCGATCTAGGCATAGATAACAATACATTCTATAATTCTTCATTACCTCTTGTAGGAAAACGCTCCCACAAATAAAGGAATTAGACAG
>OY787631.1:57500-82500 GCA_963678935.1 Umbilicus rupestris
CATTGAATTTCATTCGCAGGAGGAACCCTATAAAGATCGTATTGATTCTTATCAAACAAAGACAGGATTAACTGAAGCTGTTCAAACAGGCACAGGTCAAATAAACGGTATTCCCATAACAATCGGGGTTATGGATTTTCAGTTTATGGGGGGTAGTATGGGATCTGCAGTAGGCGAGAAAATCACCCGTTTGATCGAGTATGCTACCAAGAGCTTTCTCCCTCTTATTCTAGTGTGTGCTTCCGGAGGAGCACGGATGCAAGAAGGAAGTTTGAGCTTGATGCAAATGGCTAAAATCTCTTCTGCTTTATATGATTATCAATTAAATAAAAAGTTATTCTATGTATCAATCCTTACATCTCCGACTACTGGGGGGGTGACAGCGAGTTTTGGTATGTTGGGGGATATCATTATTGCTGAACCCAATGCCTACATTGCATTTGCGGGTAAACGAGTAATTGAACAAACATTAAATAAGACAGTACCAGAAGGTTCACAAGCGGCTGAATATTTATTCCAAAAGGGTTTATTCGACCCAATCGTACCACGTAATCCTTTAAAAGGTGTTCTGAGTGAGTTATTGCAACTTCACGCTTTCTTTCCCTTGAAAAAAAAAAAACATCAACAAGTAGAATGTTAGGTTCAATTAGTTTATTGGTGGCGAACAAGTAGTCAGTTTATTGGAATTAAAATGAAAATACGAAAAGTTAAGTTTTCTTTGGTGACATAAGATCCAATTGTAGAGCGAATCAAGAGAGAATCAAAAGTTTCGTAATTTTTTGCAATATCCTTTTTTAGTCATATTTTAGTCATATTAATGATTAGTAATCAAAAAGCCAGTCTCTATCAACAAACAAGACAAAAGTGCGACTTTTGCCTTTCGCGAATTTAGGGGAAGGCAAAAATTTGCATCCTCTCCTTATACTTATGTATATAGAAAAAATTGTCTCTATAGAGAGTCTTGCATCCTTCTACAATTTACCGAAAATCATTATTATTACTAATAACCCCTGTTGGATCATTCATATAGTTTCTGTAGAAAGCTAAAAAAACGAAGCCCATTTAGTTAGTTCTATCCTCTTTGCACTTATTCTATAACTTATTCTATACTCAATTATTATATATATATTCACTTATATTAGAGTCTAATTTATTCTAAATAGAATTATTCTATTCTAAAATACCTTATATAACAATATATAACAGGTACAAATATTAAATCGAGGTATCCATTCTATGACAATTCTCAACTTACCCTCTATTTTTGTGCCCTTAGTGGGCCTAGTTTTTCCGGCAATGGCAATGGCTTCGTTATTTCTTTATATTCAAAAAAACAAGATTTTTTAGATCCGATGGGCTAAAATCTCATTGATTTTTTTTTTTTTTTTTCAAGACTTAGATTTAGCTCATAACACAGATATCTATTTAGTATAATATGATATAAGGTGTGGCTTCCTCCGAAGACTCCGAAAGATTAACATTAGAATAAGGCTAGTTGATGAGAGTTCCTTCGGAAACAAAAAGAGTAAAGTCCAATTTATTTTGTTTATTCTTTCACTTCCAATAAAATACAACTGGATCTAGTATGAGTTGGCGATCAGAACATATATGGATAGAACTTATAACAGGGTCTCGAAAAATAAGTAATTTCGGTTGGGCCTGTATCCTTTTTTTAGGTTCAGTAGGATTTTTATTGGTTGGAACTTCCAGTTATCTTGGTAGGAATTTTATATCTTTATTTCCCTATCAGCAAATCTCTTTTTTTCCACAAGGGCTCGTGATGTCTTTCTATGGTATCGCGGGTCTCTTTATTAGTTCCTATTTGTGGTGCACAATTGTGTGGAATGTGGGTAGTGGTTATGATCTATTCGATAGAAAAGGGGGAATAGTTTGTATTTTTCGTTGGGGATTTCCTGGAAAGAATCGTCGCATTTTCCTCCGATTCCTTATGAAAGATATTCAGTCCATAAGAATAGAAGTTAAAGAGGGTATTTATGCCCGCCGTGTTCTTTATATGGAAATCCGCGGCCAGGGGGACATTCCCTTGACTCGTACTGATGAGAATTTGACTCCACGCGAAATTGAACAAAAAGCTGCTGAATTGGCCTATTTCTTGCGCGTACCAATTGAAATTTTTTGAAAAAGAAACTAACTAAACGGTTTCTCATCAAAAATAAAAAGCTTTTGAATCCTCTTTTTTTTTTTCTTTTTTTAGAATATAAGAGCACTCATTGTAACCAAACCGGATCAGACATATATTATATAGAACAGCCCTAAAACAAAACTGCTTTGTCTGCAAAAAAGTTTTATGCATAGTATGGAAATCCGCGCAACTTAACAAAAAAAAATAACAAATCACCGGAATTCCGTCGTGTTTTGCCATTCTTTTTTGATCATCCCATTGTTTTTCATAATTTTTTCAACTAGTCTTGGGCTCAGGGAGTTTATTTCGTCTTTAAATAGGATTGGCGAATTAAAATTCGCTCGTTCGGGTATCCATCGTAAGGGGGAAACTATTTCCAATTTAACTAATTAAGATATCTGAAAAAAAAAAAAGGAGTATTTCTTTATTCAAATTCGAAACGTTCTTATTCTATTTCTGTATTCTTTGTAGGGTCAAGGGCTAAACACTGAATCACAAAAAAGGGGGAATTCATATCTTGTACTAGAAGAACTCACGCTTGATTGAAAGAGTAGATCACATAGAATCGATGAATAGGGTGGGTTCATTAATAATTCAAAGATAAAAAAAATGTCAAAAAAGAAAGAAGTGATTCCCCTTATATATCTTGCATCTATAGTATTTTTGCCCTGGTTGATCTCTCTTTTATTTCAAAAAAGTATGGAATCTTGGATTACTAATTGGGGGAATACTAGGAAATATGAAATTTTTTTGAATCATATTCAAGAAAAGAGCATTTTAGAAAAATTCATAGAATTAAAAGAACTTTTCTCATTGGAAGAAATGATAAAGGAATTTTCGGAGACACATACTCAAAAATGGAATATAGGGATACAAAAAGAAACAATCCAATTGATCAAGATGCATAATGAGAATGGTATTCATACGATTTTACACTTCTCGACAAATCTAATCTATTTTGTTATTCTAAGTGGTTATTCTCTTCTGAGTAATAAAGAACTTCTTCTTTTTAACTCTTGGGTTCAGGAATTCTTATATAACTTAAGTGACACAATCAAAGCTTTTTCTATTCTTTTGTTAACCGATTTATGTATCGGATTCCATTCACCCCACGGTTGGGAACTTCTGCTTAGTTTTGTGTACAAAGATTTTGGGTTTGCTTATAATGATCAAATTATATCTGGTCTTGTTTCTACTTTTCCAGTCATTATAGATACAATTTTCAAATATTGGATTTTCCGGTATTTAAATCGTATATCTCCGTCACTTGTAGTGATTTATCATTCAATGAATGATTAAAAAACGGTCCACTGTAATCTTAATCCAATTCGAATGTTTGTTACTGTCTAACATAGGAAAAGCGAATTCAAACTAATACTTACTAGTTCTATCAATCGAGGGGTATTTTCCTATATTGCAGTTAAATAAGTTTAGTAAAGAGCAGAATCGTGGATAGGGAACTATACTAGTCACCTACCTAATTTATTGTAGAAATTTTCGGGATCAATGATTGGACCATGCAAACTAGAACTACCCTTTCTTGGATAAAGGAACAGATTACTAGATCTATTTCCGTATCCCTCGTGATATACATAATAACTCGGACATACATTTCAAATGCATATCCCATTTTTGCACAACAGGGTTATGAAAATCCACGAGAAGCAACCGGACGTATTGTATGTGCCAATTGCCATTTAGCTAATAAGCCCGTGGATATTGAGGTTCCACAAACGGTACTTCCTGATACTGTATTTGAGGCAGTTGTTCGAATTCCTTATGATATCCAAGTGAAACAAGTTCTTGCTAATGGGAAAAAGGGGGGTTTGAATGTAGGGGCTGTTCTGATTTTACCTGAAGGGTTTGAGTTAGCCCCCCCCGATCGTATTTCGCCCGAGATGAAAGAAAAGATAGGAAATCTGTCTTTTCAGAGTTATCGCCCTACTAAAAAAAATATTCTTGTGATAGGTCCTGTTCCGGGTCAGAAATATAGTGAAATTACCTTTCCTATTCTTTCTCCCGACCCTTCAACTAAGAAAGATGCTTACTTCTTAAAATATCCCATATATGTAGGTGGAAACAGAGGGCGGGGGCAGATTTATCCGGACGGGAGCAAGAGTAATAATACGGTTTATAATGCTACAGCAGCAGGTATAGTAACTAAAATTATACGAAAGGAAAAAGGGGGATATGAAATAACTATAGGGGATCCATCAGACGGGCGTCAAGTGGTTGATATTATTCCTCCAGGACCAGAACTTCTTGTTTCAGAAAGTGAATCTATCAAACTTGATCAACCATTAACAAGTAATCCGAATGTGGGTGGATTTGGTCAGGGAGATGCAGAAATAGTACTTCAAGATCCATTACGTATTCAAGGACTTTTGTTCTTCTTGTCATCTGTTATTTTGGCACAAATCTTTTTGGTTCTTAAAAAGAAACAGTTTGAGAAAGTTCAATTGTCCGAAATGAATTTCTAGGTCCTTGAATTTATCAACATCAAGTTCGTGGAAAAAGGACAAAATTATTGTTGGAAATTAGGTTATATCTAATAAAAAAAAAAAAAGAATGCAAAGTCTTTTGTTTACTGGTGATAGTATGTCTATTGTAAATAAAAGTGTTTCAATTTACCTTTTCTTTGGTTCCAAATTGTAGTGGTGTGATCATTCATATTAAAATGTAATATAATGCATCTTTTCTATTCAAATAGAAAAAATTGACTAGATACTAAACATAAAATAAGCGGAGAATAGAAAAAATAAATGAGGGGACCACATTATTTTGTTAGGAAGGATTAGTCGTTTTCCTAGTCTTCGACACAAGAAAAGAATTTTATACGTGCCTTTCTTGTGTCGAAATTATAACTATTCTTGATTCTGTTCGTCAAAGATTCTTATGTTTAGTTTCCTTTTTTTATAAGTTTATCATAATCTTTTTTTACGCACAAAAAAGAGTGGACAAAAAAAAAAAAAGGGAAATTTTTTACTTTACACAAATTGCATTTTTGAAATGAATGCAAAAATTAATTTGTGTAAGCTCCTAAAATAAATAGAGTGGGATTTCAAAATTTTAATATAGAAACTAAAGGGTAAAGGGTTTGCATAATATCTGATCTATCGAAACCCATCAAATTAATTAATCCCCCCCTTCTTCTAACTTTGCAAGTTTCAATGGATACTATATATATATATATGAAAAATTCTTGTTAGGAAGCAATCAATAAAAGTCATAAAGAGTATAAAAAAAGATTTTATGAAACCTTAAAAAGTAAAGGTGATCCGTTTTGTCATCTATCTCAAATCAATAAAATATTATGAAAGCATGTAAGTTCCTTCGATTACTACAAGGATGAACCCAATCCTGAATAGGAACCATAAAAGAAAATACCTATTAAACCGATCACAGGAATACCAGTTACCGTACCTATTATCCAAAGAGGAATCCTTCCAGTAGTATCGGCCATTTACCCCACTTCCCTCCCCATTTTATTAAATGGTCATGCTCGAGACATAAACAGTCATGGATAATTATGAAATGAGATCCTTCCGAATGGTATAAGAGAAGTCTATATAGTTAGTATTCTCTTTCGTTTTCTTAATTGAAGAAATAATTGGAAAATAAAACAGCAAGTACAAAAATGAGTAATAACCCCCAGTAAAGACTGGTACGATTCAATTCAACATTTTGTTCATTTGGATTTGATTGTGTCGTAGCTCTATAATTTGGATTAGATTTATCGTTGGATGAACTGCATTGCTGATATTGAACCCAAAAAAGAAACGGTAGGTACAGCTAGTCCGTGAATAGCCAACCATCGCACTGTAAAAATTGGATAGGTTCGATCTATGGTCATTGGGGCCTCCTAAAAGGATCTACTAAATTCATCAAGTTGTTCCAAAGGATCAAAACGGCCAGTTATTAAAGGAATTCCTTGTCGACTTTCTGTAAAATACTCGTTTGGTCGAGGACTTCCAAACACATCATAAGCTAAACCCGTACTAACGAATAACCAACCCGCAATGAATAGGGAGGGTATAGTAATGCTATGAATCACCCAGTATCGAATACTGGTAATAATATCAGCAAAAGAACGTTCTCCTGTGCTTCCAGACATGGCGAGCTCCACATATTCTTGTACAGTTAAAAAGGATCGATTCCGTAAAAGAGGAGATCAGTAAATGGCAATTCACTGAAACTTTATCTTTGTGAGATCGTCAATATTGTACCGAGGGTGCTTTTAGAGTATACCGAATCAGTATAGCTATCCTTCTTCTGACACAGCAATGCGTTTTCAATCAGTATCAAAATAAAGTGCTATATCATTTTTTTCTTCCTTTTTGTTGCTTGTTGATGTAGAACCAGACACTATTCAATCGAAAACTCCTTCATGAGTTCTTTCCATTATTAACTTCGAACGACAACTACAAACCAAAGGTACATAAATTCGACGAGTGAATTGCGAATAATTTATGAAAAAGATTTTCATATTCCCATAATGCAATTAGATGTCAACTCTATTAATTTCCTTTTCGTTATTGTAGAAGATATTTTTGGAATTTTTTTTATAACTGAATTAATTGTCTAGTAAAAGTACCACTAGGAGATAGTCTTTGATTAACGAAAGAGAAAACAGAATAAAAAAATTGTAACAATCAATATTTTTCATTCACACGTTTTTGTATTAGATCTAAAGATCTAAAAGATTCTTTCTTGACCTAACTACAAATCTGGGGCTTTACTTTATAATATATAAAGAAAAAATGTCTAACCTAGAAAGAAGAATATAATTCAAAGTACTAGTCTTAGAATCTAGTTGGAATCCAAAAAGAGTTTATCTTTTCGAATAATCCGATTGTGCAATATTTTTTCTCATTCAAGATATTATCTGGATGGGCACATTATTGAATCTAACGAGGAAAAAAAAAGAGTGTTATCTTAACAAAAACCCGTTTCCAATTTGATTTCATAATTATTCAAAAAGCGTTTCTTTTTTGAATGCAGTTACATAGCACAGTTCTTATTATTTATAATAATTTGTTTACTCATGAGTTGACTAATGAATCTCTTGAATCGAAATCGTGGAATGAGCATGAGTAGATGTTATAGATGATGAATCAATTTCTTATTCTATCTCTGTCACTCTATCCTTGTTAGTCTTAATGATTGAATGACTCAAAAACTTTCAATCAAAGAGGTAAATTTAGGTAAATGCTTTCTATACATATGTATAAAAAATAAATTTGATTTAATTTAGCTCTTTTATGCTTACTATAACAGGGTATTTCAGTTTTTTACTAGCAGCTTTAACTATCACTTTAGGCCTTTTTATTGGGCTGAGCAAGATACGACTTATTTGAAATTAATTGACTGACGAATTCAAAAAGGAACTCTTTCTGTAGGATTCCATGTATTATATAGTTTCTTAACAGATCAATTGCCGATTATTAGTCATTGAGATTCACGGGTAATTCCGATTACTATATTATTACTATATTAGAGATAGATATTACCTCTCTTTTTCCCTTTCAAATCAAATAAAAAAAATGATTGAAGTTTTTCTTTTTGGAATTGTCTTGGGTTTAATTCCTATTACTTTAGCTGGATTATTCGTAACTGCATTTTTACAATACAAACGTGGTGATCAGTTGGACTTTTGATTAATTAATATCTCTTGACCCATCCCTTTTCTTTAATCCACAGGATAGCAAATTGAGATAGCTGCTTCCGTTAGTGAAGCTTTTTCAGCGTAATGAATTTAACCTAACAAAACCGAAATCACGCTCTGTAGGACTTGAACCTACGACATTGGGTTTTGGAGACCCACGTTCTACCGAACTGAACTAAGAGCGTTTTCTTATCATAAGAAGATTTCTTTTTTTTTAACCCTAATTACATACATAATCTTAATCGGTCTCAATTGATCCCTTGTTACTGCTCAGAGGAGAAGTCATAGGTAGGGATGACAGGATTTGAACCTGTGACATTTTGTACCCAAAACAAACGCGCTACCAAACTGCGCTACATCCCTTTCAATTGTTCTACAGTGTCATTGTAGAGAATTCCTGCCTTGTTTTCCATATCATTTTTTTGATTAATATATTCATTTATCTTGCCCTTTCTTTTTTTTGGTCTCATATCATATACCACATATAATAAAAAAAGAAAATACATTTTTTTTTTAGAAAGGGGAAATTTTTTCTACGGAATTGGTATCCATTTAAATTTGAATTCAGGATTCCGCGTACAAATACAAATGGTCCTTAATCCTTAACTGCAACTATCTATGTATTTGATCATATATGTATTAGCCTTATGTATTACAATACAATAAAGAAGGAGGATTTTCAATGCGAGATCTAAAAACATATTTATCTGTGGCACCGGTACTAAGTACTATATGGTTCGGATCTTTAGCAGGTCTATTGATAGAGATCAATCGTTTATTCCCAGATGCGCTGACATTTCCTTTTTTTTCATTCTAGTTATTGACGTGGGAGGGTTTGAATAAGATTAGAGATACAATTCCATATCCGAAACTACATCTTACCCCCCTTTTTTCTCTTTTTCCCTTTTTAGAATTCCAAGAAGGGATGAAAGAGAAAGAAAAAAAGTCGATTCAATCGCAACTAAACTAGGGTTGGTTTTAGAAATATAGTTATATAGTTATATTGTATTACTTATTAATTATTATCTATCTATTGCTTGCAACGAAATCTTTCCTAATTTGGTTTCGTTCTAATTTTTCTTTTTTTTATTTAGATAAAAAATATAGACGAGTTGAGTGAATCAAAAATCCAAAGGAGTTTCATGGCCAAGAGTAAAGATGTACGAGTAACGATTATTTTGGAATGTATCAGTTGTGTTCGAAACAGTGTTAATAAAGACTCAAGGGGTATTTCCAGATATATTACACAAAAGAATCGACACAATACACCTAGTCGATTGGAATTGATAAAATTCTGCCCCTGTTGTTCCAAACATACGACTCATGGGGAGATAAAAAAATAAGCGGAACAGTAGTCAAAATGACATATTAGAATATATTCTCTAAATATGGATTCTAATCTAAATAAACCCATATATAAACAAACCAAATCCTATTCTAATTTATTTTTAATCCGACCCAAATAGGATTTCGGGAAAAGGAATAAACAAACCATGGATAAATCCAAGCGACCCTTTCTTAAATCGAAGCGATCTTTTCGTAGGCGTTTGCCCCCGATCCAATCGGGGGATCGAATTGATTATAGAAACATGAGTTTAATTAGTCGATTTATTAGTGAACAAGGAAAAATATTGTCAAGACGCGTAAATAAATTGACCTTGAAACAACAACGATTAATTACTATTGCTATAAAACAAGCTCGTATTTTATCTTTGTTACCTTTTCTTAATAACGAGAAACAGTTTGAAAGAACTGAGTCGACTGCTCAAACAATAGGTCTTAGAACTAGAAATAAATAGGTTTAGCTTATCTTTCAATCGAATCAAAATTCCAATTCGAACTAAAACTAGGTTGGTGTTGTGTTCGAAAAATAGGATAATCCAGATTTGATTCGTGTGTCATAATAAAAAAAGCAGCGGGTAAGAAGAAATCATTTTTTATTGAATTCCTTTGTTCATTTTGACAACTTTATCTTAATCTTATCCTATTTTATACTCTACCTTCCCGGAGTTGATTCTCCGGGGAATTCCATTCAAATGATCCAATATTTCATTGGAAATCATATAAAGACAATTCCTATTTAATATAGCTATTTGTGCAAGGATTTTACGATTTAGAAGCAATTGACTTTTGTACAGATCATTTATTAGTCTACTATAACTTAAGGATACTCCTTTATTGCGAATTACTGCATTTATCCGAGTAATCCACAAACGACGAAAATCTCTCTTTTTCTTATCTCGATCGCGATGAGCCGAAATTAAAGCTCGTATTTTCTGTTGAGTAATAGTTCGAGTAAGTCTTGAATGAGCCCCCCGAAAACTTGATGTAAATAAACGAATTTTGTTTCTACGTCTCCGAGCTATATATCCTCGTCTAATTCTAGTCATTGAATAAATGAAACTTTGATGAATAACTAATTGAGTTGCTGTCTGTCAGTTATTCTTTTTCCCCTTACTGATTTATTTATAACAAAACGGATTTTTCGGATATATAAAAAAAAATTCCAATGACTTTTGCTACTATAACCTTCCCAACCACAATTTTTTTCTTATTTCGAAGTGAACTGTCTAAAAATAATAAATTGATTGATATCTAGTATCAATAACATAGTCAAATAGATATAGATATATAGAGAGTAAATATAAAAAGAATAGAGTGGTTCCATCGTTTCTATGGTTACTTTTTAAACGGTGAGGTCCTCTCTATACACCGGAGCCTTTTCCTTCATTTAATGAATCTTTTTTTTTTGTAACTTGTATAGTTCACAACGTTGTGTGGCTCTACCCATGAATTATCCAGTAATAGGTCTTTCATAATGAGATCTACCTATACAGTAACGGTATTTAATTCTGAAGGTTAGCTAGGTAGCTGATCCTGTTAGGCCGTTCTTGGAAGTATAAAATGGATTCTTCTTCTTAAATAATAAATTTAAATAATAAATAAGATTTCCCCCGCTTAATGAATAACCATTTGTTACCAATGAGGAATTGCTTCTCAGCTTATTGGATTTGCACCAACGGAAACCATAAATTTCATACGCGGGGATAGAATAGATTTTAGCCAGTAAATGGAAAAATAGCATTTTATTCTATTTATTGGTACTGATCATTTATCCGGATTGCTACTGGTTGTTATTAGTTCCTTTCTTTTGTTCCAGCCCATGATCTGAACGAGTCGCACATACACCCTAGTACATGTTCCTCGGCGCTGAGGACATCCCCTAAGAGCGGGGGATTTCGTGACATTTCGTATTGGCTGTCTTGTGTTTCTAATAAGTTGTTTAATAGTTGGCATGCTGAATTGTATACAGACTGAGCTGGTTTAGATCGTTCCTAACCGGATGCTTATGAATTCTTTCTATTTAATCGAATATTAAAGAACCGGGTAAGACGATAAATAAAATCTTAATCAAATCGCGGATTTATGTGAAATCCTTGATATTTTCATTCAACTGCTACAAGATCCACAATTCCGTGAGCTTGGGCTTCTATTGCTGACAGAAAAACATCCCGTTCCATGTCTTCGGATACAACCCAAAAAGATTTACCTGTTCTTTGGACATAAACCATTGTGATGGTTTCGCGCAGGTTCAGTAGTTCTGCCGCTTCCAGGATAAATTCTCCCGTTTGGGACTCATAAAAAGAACTCGCAGGTTGATGGATCATTACCCTGGTGATATCACATACAAAAGGGTTTTTCAGAATGGGGTAAAGAGAAAGAGACTAACAAGAAAAAATAGAACCGTACAGGCATCTTTTGCGTATTGCATACGGCTCACGAATGGAATTTCCTATCGAAGATCAAATAGGATTTCTCATACCCAGATCGAAAAAAGGTCCAATTACCACCCTTCTTTTTGGAGGAGTTCAAAATACTATGATGGTTCCGTTGCTTTATATATTTATTCCGTCTGTGATTCAGCAATCCCAAAGTTTCTTTTTGATCCGATCAAATAAAATATGGAAAACTGGTTCCTAACAGAAATATTATGCATTTTCGGTGTGAAAAAAGTTTGTGACACTGAGATTCCGATAGATTAAATCGGAAATACTTAGTATTTCATACTGCTCTTTCGATACATCATTTAATGTTTTGAAAAAAAAAATTATCATATCGAATTCGAAGTGCCATGCTATTATTACTTAAGATTCTTATTTCATATGGCGAAGGCATAGACTTCTTTTTTTATATCAAATAAAAAACTCATTGGCGCCAAGCGTGAGGGAATGCTAGACGTTTGGTAATTTCTCCCCCGACCAGGACAAAGGATCCCATTGAAGCGGCTAATCCCATGCATATTGTATGTACATCTGGTGGCACAAATTGCATGGTATCATAAACAGCTATTCCGGGTATTACCCATCCACCGGGAGAGTTTATAAACACATAAAGCTCTCTATTACGATCCTCTATAGTGAGATATACCATAAGACCAATAAGTTGATTCGCGAGCTCATTATCAACCTCTTGGCCTAAAAAAAGTAATCTTTCTCGATAAAGTCGGTTGATTAGGATAAAATTGGATCCCTTAGGAACCGTACATGCACTTTTTAATGCATACGGGTCAAAAGAATCGTGAAAAAAAGACTCAATGTATAGATTTAGTCTCCTGCTCTTTTTTAAAAAGCAAAATATTTCTAACGAAGGAGCTTTTTCTTCTATTTTTTATTGTAAGAAAGAAAAGTTTGTAACCCTTTCACTAGAATTTCACTCTAATATATAATCTAAAAAAATTTCATTAAACTCGTTGAATTAACTTTTCAATTGATGTATTTTTTCATCGAGATCCACCCTCAATCACGATGTCATTTTCTTGTTCCTGAATGGGCCTCTTGAATTCTTTTAGGTTTATGCTCTACTCCAGGTAAAGATAGGTTCGATTGTGATTTGCACATATAGGACAAATGTACCTACTACCATTTCTTTTTGCTACAAATTTTTGTTGAATTGATTTCATGTCTTCGGCAAAATTTTCGACGCTCCTGTTTTACTCAATTGATTAACAGGGATCATTCCCATTTTTTAGTATAGGAAAAAAGAGAATTTCTAATGAGGTATCAATCAAGAACCTAGTCAAATCTATATATAATATGATAATAAAAAATTTCGAATTAGAAATAGATGCAGCAATCGTTGGTATATTACTAAGTTGGGTTTTTTATAAACGGAGCCTGGATAATTTGATTGGTCCAACCAAGTCAACCATAAATTATTCTAATTGATAATATTAATCTGGATTCCCCTAAACTGGATCTAATTTCACTTCACGCTCCAATTTTTTGATAATCTTTCTTGGGCGAATCAGAGGATATCTCGATCGGGGGAGAGAATGGGGAAATCCCATATGACCCAATATATCTGACAAGTCGCACTATATGTCAACCCAAGATGCATCTTCCTCTCCAGGACTTCGAAAAGGTACTTTTGGAACACCAATAGGCATTAAATGAAAAAAATGAAGTAATCTATTTTACTTTGATGTGAAAACGTAATAGTGGGTTTAGTTTATTGTCCTCATAATATTGGTCTTTAGCATATCCTATTTTATCTATAGATTGGAGAAGCTCTTTGATAAAAGAAGTCCGAATTACTAAAGAAAAATTATTATAAATATACCCGTCGAATGATGAACAAGTAGGGATCCATTTGCTCATACAAAATGGTTCAACTGCCCATTGCGTATTGATACTTATCGGGTATAGAATAGATCTGCTTCTCTTTGTTCCTATAAACAGAATTGTTCCATTATTACCAATAGAATAGAACAAATAGTAATCCTTACTTCACGCTAATTCACTGAAAGGGGAGGCCCTTAGCATCATTTTTACAATGCAATAAAGTTACATAGTGTCTATTTTTCTTTCATAAAGGGGTATTTCCATGGGTTTGCCTTGGTATCGTGTTCATACCGTCGTATTGAATGATCCTGGTCGGTTGCTTGCGGTCCATATAATGCATACGGCTCTGGTTGCTGGTTGGGCCGGTTCAATGGCGTTATATGAATTAGCAGTTTTTGATCCTTCTGATCCCGTTCTTGATCCAATGTGGAGACAAGGTATGTTTGTTATACCCTTCATGACGCGTTTAGGAATAACTAATTCATGGGGCGGTTGGAGTATTACAGGAGGAACTGTAACGAATCCGGGTATTTGGAGTTACGAAGGAGTGGCCGGAGCACATATTATGTTTTCGGGATTGTGCTTCTTGGCAGCTATTTGGCATTGGGTATATTGGGATCTAGAAATATTTTCTGATGAACGTACAGGAAAACCTTCTTTGGATTTGCCCAAGATCTTTGGAATTCATTTATTTCTTTCAGGGGTGGCGTGCTTTGGTTTTGGCGTATTTCATGTAACCGGTTTGTATGGTCCTGGAATATGGGTGTCCGATCCTTATGGATTAACTGGAAAAGTACAATCTGTAAATCCAGCATGGGGCGTAGAAGGTTTTGATCCTTTTGTTCCGGGAGGAATAGCCTCTCATCATATTGCAGCAGGCACTTTGGGCATATTAGCGGGCCTATTCCATCTTAGTGTCCGTCCGCCCCAACGTCTATACAAAGGATTACGTATGGGTAATATTGAAACTGTCCTTTCCAGTAGTATCGCTGCTGTCTTTTTTGCTGCTTTTGTTGTTGCGGGAACTATGTGGTATGGTTCTGCAACTACTCCAATCGAATTATTTGGTCCTACTCGTTATCAATGGGATCAGGGATACTTCCAGCAAGAAATATATCGAAGAGTTAGTGCTGGGCTAGCCGAAAATCAAAGTTTAATAGAAGCTTGGTCTAAAATTCCTGAAAAATTAGCTTTTTATGATTACATCGGTAATAATCCGGCAAAAGGGGGATTATTCAGAGCAGGATCGATGGACAGTGGGGATGGAATAGCTGTTGGATGGTTAGGACACCCCATCTTTAGAGATAAAGAAGGACGTGAACTTTTTGTCCGGCGTATGCCTACTTTTTTTGAAACATTTCCCGTTGTTTTGGTAGATGGAGACGGAATTGTTAGAGCCGATGTTCCTTTTAGAAGGGCAGAATCAAAGTATAGTGTTGAACAAGTAGGTGTAACTGTTGAGTTCTATGGCGGCGAACTTAACGGAGTCAGTTACAGCGATCCCGCTACTGTGAAAAAATATGCGAGACGCGCTCAATTGGGTGAAATTTTTGAATTAGATCGTGCTACTTTGAAATCCGATGGTGTTTTTCGTAGCAGTCCACGAGGTTGGTTTACTTTTGGACATGCGTCGTTTGCTCTGCTCTTCTTCTTCGGACATATTTGGCATGGTGCTAGAACCCTGTTTAGAGATGTTTTTGCGGGTATTGACCCAGATTTAGATTCACAAGTCGAATTTGGAGCATTCCAAAAACTAGGAGATCCGACTACAAGAAAACAAGCCGTCTGATACAACATTGCTGGGATATCTTTTGCTTCTTTATTTATTTTTTGACTTTTACCTTAAGGTATTAGAGAAATCCTAATTTGAATCACTGCCATTTGTTTGACTCTTGTTTTTTCTTTATCCGGGCGATCATTCAAAATAAACAGGTATGAAAGTTATAATTGTAAACCACGATCGAACCTATGGAAGCATTGGTTTATACATTCCTCTTAGTCTCGACTCTCGGGATAATTTTTTTCGCTATCTTTTTTCGAGAACCGCCGAAAGTTCCAACTAAGAAATGATTTTTCATTATCGCAATTGAAGTAATGAGCCTCCACAGTTTGAGAGGCTCATTACTTCAATTAGTCTCCGTGTTCCTCGAATGGATCTCGTAGTTGTTGAGCGGGTTGCCCAAAAGCGGTATATAAGGCATACCCAGTAAAACTTACAAGTAAACCAGATACAGAGATGGCGACTAGGGTTGCTGTTTCCATTATTATAGAATTTCAAGATCACAATGAATCTATGATAAGATTGTTTATTTCCAACAGAATAGTATACAAAGTCAACAGATCTCAATTACTACAATAAGATTTATGGCTACACAAACCGTTGCGGAGAGCTTAAAAGCACGTCCAAAACAAACAGGTCTAGGGGGGTTGTTGAAACCGTTGAATTCGGAATATGGTAAAGTAGCTCCTGGATGGGGAACTACTCCTTTGATGGGTGTCGCAATGGCTCTTTTTGCAATATTCTTATCTATTATTTTGGAGATTTATAATTCTTCCGTTTTACTGGACGAAATTTCAATGAATTAGATCTACAAGAATCATTAAGTCTCAGCTTTTCAATATAAAGTGACTAATTTAGGGCTCAGATTTCTACCCCATTTTTGGTAGTTCGACCGCGGAATTTTTTTTATGTATTTCCGGAATATGAGTGTGTGACTTGTTAAAATGGATCCTAGTGCTAGTACAGAGAACCGATCTGTCATCTTGATAAAGATAGGTTTTTACCTCGTCGGATATTTATTCTAGTATTTGAAACACGAAATATATGAAATAAATCATGAAATAGTGGAACTATGATTTATATTGAATAGTTAGACCCCGTGGCCGGCCTCCAAACCATTTTCAAAGAATAAGAAGCTAGCAAATTCGAAATTAAAAGATTTTTCTTCTTTTAATCTCCTGTTTAGGCTTATTTTAAGCAAAGGACAAAAGTTTCTTTGCTTTGGATTTTGAGTCATTATTATATTATCGAGATCTATTATTGATTCATTTCATTAAATAAGTGATGATCCAATGGTTCTTACTCAGAGAAGCTTTGGGCTAAACTTTCCGTTTTTCTTGAGAATCATAATCATCGGGAGTGTAGTATGAATCTGAGGTTTTAATTAATTCATAGGGTCTTAACAAGAGAATTCCTATAAAAAAAAAGCCGAATTCGATACAAATAAAAAGAATAATCAAAGAAAAATAAATAGGGAACGAGAAGATTCAAGAGGCCTTTAACGATCACCATAAAGACAAATGAGCCAACTTGATGTTTTGGCACTATCACCATAAAGAAAAGTTGTCGGATTTTTTGATTCTTTCGTCTCGTCAAAGAAGATTGAATCAAAAAAGACAGTAAGAAGTTTCCAACTTTCTATTACATACCCGTTGCAATCAGCCTTTGTGTGCTTTTGCTTGAGCTGTACGAGATGAAATTCTCCTATACGGTTCTCAGAGGGGGAGTCCTCTTGGTTTACCTATCTCAATAAAGTGTATGATTGGTTCGAAGAACGTCTCGAGATTCAGGCGATTGCAGATGATATAACTAGTAAATACGTTCCTCCCCATGTCAACATATTTTATTGTCTAGGAGGAATTACGCTTACCTGTTTTTTAGTACAAGTAGCTACAGGATTTGCTATGACTTTTTACTACCGTCCGACTGTTACTGAGGCTTTTTCTTCTGTTCAATACATAATGACTGAAGCTAACTTTGGTTGGTTAATCCGATCGGTTCATCGATGGTCGGCAAGTATGATGGTACTAATGATGATCCTACACGTATTTCGTGTTTATCTCACCGGTGGGTTTAAAAGACCCCGCGAATTAACTTGGGTTACAGGTGTGGTTCTGGCTGTATTGACTGCATCTTTTGGTGTAACTGGTTATTCCTTACCTTGGGACCAAATAGGTTATTGGGCAGTCAAAATTGTAACAGGCGTACCTGACGCTATTCCTGTAATAGGATCCCCTTTAGTAGAGTTATTACGTGGAAGTGCGAGTGTGGGCCAATCCACTTTGACTCGGTTTTATAGTTTACACACTTTTGTATTACCCCTTCTTACTGCCGTATTTATGTTAATGCATTTCCCAATGATACGTAAACAAGGTATTTCTGGCCCTTTATAGAGAAGAGAGATCATAGATATTTCCTTTATATCACTTGGTAGAGGAACAACAGTATTTCATTGCTACACATATGGATTATTGAAAAGAATAGGACATGTATTTGGATATTTCCCTTCACCTATTTGTGTCAAATAAATAATCCAATATTATGGGGTTAAAGGGAATTCTCTAAAGATAAAATAGATTATGGGAGTGTGTGACTTGAACTATTGATTGTGCCATGTAGATATATCTTATCTGCCACATTAGAATTCAGAACCAAATGTGTCTTTGTTCTAACCACCGCGTAAGCCCCATACAGAAGATAGGCTGGTTCGCTTGAAGAGAATCTTTTCTCTATGATCAAAAACTCAAATCTACTCGTGTCGTGCGTGAATAGGCTCCGTAAAATCCAGTACAATAAGTGATGTGGCATGAGCCAAATTTTGTAGCTATTTTATTTAGTTATATAGTATGGAAATGGATTCATTTCCTTTGCATTGACCCGAATTATGATACTATCGGAGTGAAACAAGGGATCTAACGGAGAAAAGGGGCTAGACTCTATTAGTAACAAGTAAATTCTTTGTATGTCAAAAGGGCTTGAGATACTTTGGGGATAAACGCCAATTAATTGCAAAGATCTGAGACGACCCAGAAAGCACTTGACCCTGATCAACTTTGTATGTAAGCCTACTTGGGTATTGAGCATTTAATTATAAGAACTGAAGTGCTTGCAATGAATAATTGCAACTCCGGAAAATAGAATTCGTCCCATTCTTACATAAGAATCATTCATATATGTCTAGATATCAATAACATATAGATTTTTCATTTTAAATGGATACATTTCTCTTTTTTTTTTTATTTTTGCTCGAGCCGGATGATGGAAAATTATCATGTCCGGTTCCTTCGGGGGATGGATCTATAAGAATTCACCTATCCCAATAACAAAAAAACCTGACTTGAATGATCCTGTATTAAGAGCTAAATTGGCTAAAGGGATGGGCCATAATTATTACGGAGAACCTGCATGGCCCAATGATCTTTTATATATTTTTCCAGTAGTTATTTTAGGTACTATTGCGTGTAACGTAGGATTAGCGGTTTTAGAACCATCAATGATTGGTGAACCCGCCGATCCATTTGCAACTCCTTTGGAAATATTACCCGAATGGTATTTCTTCCCGGTATTTCAAATACTTCGTACAGTACCCAATAAGTTATTAGGTGTTCTTTTAATGGTTTCAGTCCCTGCGGGATTATTAACAGTACCCTTTTTGGAGAATGTTAATAAATTTCAAAACCCATTTCGTCGTCCAGTAGCAACAACTGTCTTTTTGATTGGTACTGTAGCGGCCCTTTGGTTGGGTATTGGAGCAACGTTACCTATTGATAAATCCCTAACTTTAGGTCTTTTTAAAATTGATTGAATTGTGAAATAAAATATCATCGTGTTTGTATCTAGGGAATAATCATTTCAAAGTGAATTCTCCCTAGATACATCTATTCTGAGGCTATGGATTCTCTTTCTGTTTGGATTCTCTTTCTGTTAAAGATTTAAAATAACTTGTCATCGTTTTTTATAAATAAAAAATGAAATAAACCTAATGTATTGAAAACGGATTTTTCGGTAAATCCATTGTGAAATATTTTTCTAGAATCTCCAATATCTGCTTTACATCTTCTATGCGAAAATGGTCCATTTTCATAAGATCCTCTTGACTCGTATTCAAAAGGTCCAACAATGTATGTATATTAGACCTTTTGAGGCAAATATAGATCTTGGAAGACAATTCTGATTGGTCAATAAAAATAGAATTTAATACTTTTTTGTTTTTTCTTAGTTTAGTCCATTTTTTATGAAAAGTAAAAAGGGGTAAAGTAACCTTGTGTTGATTGTCTTCTAAATGTAAGTTTGCTTCTTCTGAATGTATAAAAGGAATAAAAAAATCAATCAAATTCCGGGAGGCCTCATGAAGTGCTTCTTTAGGAGTTAAACTTCCATTTGTCCAGATTTCTAGAAAAAGTATTTCTTGTTTTTCCTTCTCATTCCCATAAGAATGAATACTATGATTCGCATTTCGAACAGGCATAAATACAGCATCTATAGGATAACTTCCATCTTGAAAGTTATTTTGGGTTTTTATACAATATCCTCGATTCCTTTCAAGTTGTAATCCAATACACAAATCGATTGCTTCCGTCAAGGTCACTATATGCTGTGTATTATCAACGATTTCCACAGAAGGTGGTAAGATGATGTCTTGAGCAGTTACAGCTCCAGGACCTCTGACACAAATCGACGCGTTGCGAATTCCATACAGATTACTTCTCAATACAACTTCTTTCAAATTCATTAAAATTTCATGTACTGCTTCTTTAATCCCTATTAGGGTAGAATATTCGTGTGGTATTTTCTCAGATTTTGCACGTGTGATACATGTTCCTTCTATTTCGCCAAGCAAAGCTCTTCGCATTGCAATACCTATTGTATCGGCTTGACCCTTCCTAAGCGGAGACAGAATAAAACGTCCATAATAAAGACGCTTACTATCTGCTCTTGATTCAACACACTTCCACTGTAGTGTCCGAGTAGATACTGTGACTTTCTCTCGAACCATAGTAATATTATTTAATCAGATCATTGAATAATTTATTTCTCTTGAAATCTCTTCAGTGTTTAGTTCTACACACGCCTTTTTTTCGGGGGTCTACAGCCATTATGTGGCATCCGGGTTACATCTCGTACGAAACTTAATAGTATACCGCTTCTACGAATAGCTCGTAATGCTGCATCTCTTCCAAGACCGGGACCTTTTATCATAACTTCTGCTCGTTGCATACCTTGATCCACTGCTGTACGCATAGCATTTCCTGCTGCGGTTTGAGCAGCAAATGGTGTTCCTCTTCTTGTACCCCTGAATCCACAAGTACCGGCCGAGGACCAAGAAACCACCCGACCCCTTACATCTGTAACAGTCACAATGGTATTGTTGAAACTTGCTTGAACATGAATAACTCCCTTTGGAATTCTGCGTCCACTCTTACGTGAGCTAAGACGTCCGGTTTTGCGTGAACCAATTTTTGGTATAGGTTTTGCCATATTTTATCATCTCATAAATATGAGTCAGAGGTATATGGATATATCCATTTCATGTCAAAACGAATCCTTTATTTTTATTTGTCCTTAGGGTTCTTTAGAGAGTTATTTTCAAAAGATTAGCCTTGTCTTTGCTTATGTCTCGAGTTGGAACAAATTACTATAATTCGTCCTCGCCTGCGGATCAGTCGACAGTTTTCACAAATTTTACGTACTGAGGCTCTTATTTTCATATTTTTCATTCCTTACCTTAATTATGAATTGCTTCTTGGAAGAAACTAAGTTTCTTGAAATTTTGAATTGTATCCTCCCGAAAATAATGTTGAAGGGTAAAAAAAACCATCTAATCGATCGAATCCTTCGAATCCTTATTGCGAATTCTATAAATTATACGTCCTCGAGTTGAATCATAACGACTTACTTCAATTTTGACTCTATCTCCTGGTAGGATCCGTATAAAACTACGCCGGATCCTTCCTGAAACATAACCTAGAATTAGGTCTTGATTATCTAAACGAACCCGGAACATACCATTTGGAAGTGATTCAGTAATTAAACCTTCATGAACCCACTTTTGTTCTTTCATTTGAGGTAAAACCTCCTTGGTGTATCAACTAATGGAGGAAGAGTGATATTAGACAACCCGTCCTTTCGCTTTTTTTTTTTTTCACAAATAGGAAGTTTCGGATCTAATTAGGATATTAGAAGAATTACCATATATAACACAAAATTTCGCCGCCGATTCCTTCTAGTCGAGCCTCTCGGTCTGCCATTATACCTTGAGAAGTAGAAAGGATTACAATTCCCATCCCACCTAAAATTCTAGGAATGCGTTGGTAGTTAGAATAGATTCGTAACCCAGGTCGACTTATCCTTTTTAAATTTAAAACAGTTCTATATCGTCCTTTACTATTTCTTCTATGTTGCAGGGTTAAAACCAAAAAATATTTTTTGTTTTCCCAATGTTTCCTCACATTTTGGATAAACCCTTCTCGTAAAAGTATTTTAACAATGTTTTCAGTAATGTTAGTAGATGCTATTCGAACTGTTCCTTTTCTATTCATGTCAGCATTTCGTATAGAAGTTATTATATCAGCAATAGTGTCTCTACCCATGATGAACTAAAATTAGTGGTTTCTTAAAATTTGGATATAATAAACATGTTCTTTTTAAATTATTAAAGGTATATACGTGAGACATAATCTACTAATAATTAATTGATTTCATTCAAGTAAAGTTGACTAGAACTATATCGCGATTTCGTTTTATAATACCTCGGGGGCTAATGAAACTATTTTAGTAAAATTTAACTGTCTCAATTCTCGTGCAATCGCACCAAAAATTCTCGTTCCTTTAGGATTTCCTTCTTGATCAATGACAACTGCAGCATTGTCATCATATCGTATTATCATACCGTTATCACGTTTGAGTTCTTTACAAGTACGTACAATTACAGCTCTGATCACTTCGGATCTTTCTAGAGGCATATTTGGTACTGCTTCTTTGATCACAGCAACAATAATGTCACCAATATGAGCATATCGTCTATTACTAGCTCCTATGATTCGAATACACATCAATTTTCGCGCCCCGCTGTTGTCTGCTACATTCAAAAGGGTCTGGGGTTGAATCATATCATTTTTAAATCGATTTTTAAAATGCAAAAAGGACGCAGAAAAAAAAGAAATATTCTTTGTCCAAAAAAGAAACCCACAATTGTTTTTTGTTAGTCCAAAGGAAAGACTTCTTATCTTTCATTTTACATTTCTATTCCGAAAGAATAAATTGAGTTTGTATAGGCATTTTGGATGCTGCTATTTGAATAGCTTTTCTGGCTACATTTTCTGCTACTCCCCCTATTTCATAAAGTATTCGACCCGGTTTAACGACAGCTACCCAATATTCGGGGGATCCTTTACCCGACCCCATACGTGTTTCTGCAGGTCTTACTGTAACTGGTTTATCTGGAAATATACGTACCCATATTTTTCCACCACGACGTACATTTCGTGTCATTGCTCGTCTCCCCGCTTCTATTTGTCTAGATGTGATCCAAGTAGGTTCAAGTGCCTGAAGAGCGTATCTACCGAAACAAAGAGTATTACCTCTATAAGATCTTCCCTTCATTCGTCCTCGATGTTGTTTACGAAATCTGGTTCTTTTGGGGTTATAGTTGATGGGTGTTTCGCAATTCCATCTCTACTCCAGAACTGGACATGAGAATTTTTTCTCATCCAGCTCCTCGCGAATCAAAAGAAAAGAGTGATAAATAGTTAATTAAGATATCCATCTATGTAAGTAATGAATAATACACTGAATCCATGGATTGTTTCAAATTTTATCTAGTTTATTTGAAATTCTTCTATACTCTTTTTGATATATAACTAAATATATATATTTCTAGTTATAGATAACTGGATCATCTTTTTTTATAGACTAACGAATCTTTATTTTACTTTCTTTTTATCGTATCGCTTAAAATTGAACAATCCAATAAAATCCAATTTTCGCGGGCGAATATTGACTCTTTCAATAGCTAGTTCAGTTGTTGGATTAGCCTATGACTTTTCAGAATCAATGAAAAGGTTCCTGGTTCGTTCCGCCATCCCACCCAATGAATCATTAAGATTCATGTTCAATAGAATCTTCTGCATTCATGGGTTCCGTCGTTCCCATCGCTTCTCTATTAATGGTTAGGTCTGAATTTGACAATGGAGCTCTTCGTGGACTTTGTTCTTGAGTCAATCCTCTTAATCTTTCTTGACTCGAAGCTCTTTTTGTTGTTCTATCAACAAATTAGGGATGAATCTCAATCTTAATGCTTTATTAGATACATTGTTTTTTCTGAGATTATTTCGAGACCTTACATATTAGATTGGAATTATATATCATTGCTATTTTATCTTTCTTTCTCTCACCATTCCACTTATCCACATCCTTGGAAATTGTGCTTTACAACTCAAACCCATAATCCGAAATCCGATTTGTTTTTCTGTTTATGCAAAAAAATATTTCAGTTGCTATAATGATATGACCAATAGATCCTATCTTAACTGTTTCTTTTGATCCAGATAATGCGAAGCGATGAGTTGGTTATTAGTTCTCTAGTTCTTATTTGATACTATGAATCAGTCTTTTTGTTGATAACCTTAAAAAAATCAACGAGTCACACACTAAGCATAGCAATTATATCAAATGGTTAATCTAATTTTTATTTAATCCTATAGAATTGCCGAAGTTTTCCTTTTTGTTTGGCTTGATTAGACAAAGAATGAAATAGTTTTTTCTTCAATCATTAGATAGAACAGAAAGGAAACGGAAAGTTTATTATGCTTCGTCTACAAATATCCAAATTTTGATCCCTAATACCCCATAGATAGTTCGAACTGGATAGGAACAATAATCTATTTTTGCTCGAATCGTTTGTAGGGGAACCCTACCTTCTCGGATCCATTCAACACGTGCAATTTCTTTTCCGTCAATACGACCTGCAATTTGTATTTGAATTCCTTTTGTATCTGCTTGTTCAGTCAATTCAATAGCTTTTTTCATCGCCTTACGAAATGAAACTCTATTTTTTAATTGTCCAGCTATAAATTCTGCAAGAATGTTAGGGTTTCCATAAGGTTTTGCAATTCTTGTAATAGCAATGTTGAGTTTACGGTTTACACAATTTAATTCTTTTTGTACATTCATCTGTAATTCTTCGAGTCTTCGCGATTTACCTTCTATTAATAACTTTGGGAATCCCATATGGATTATGATTTGAATCAGATCGATTCTTTTTTGAATCTCTATATGTGCAATTCCCTCGACACCAGAAGCTATTCTCATATTTTTTTGTACATAATTTTTGATAAAATCCCGTATTTTTTTATCTTCTTGGAGACCCTCAGAATAGTTTTTTGCTTGTGTAAACCAAAGGGAATGATGACTTTGGATTGTACCAAGTCTGAAACCAAGTGGATTTATTTTTTGTCCCATGCTCCCTCACTACTATACATATTATGATACGACATATCTGTGTACTTATTTATATACATTCTTTTTTTTTTTTTACCTTTTTTACCATAAGATATATTTTTTATTAATCATATTAATTATATTTACTTATATAATCATATTCTTTAGTTAAGGATATATCTTTCAACACAATGGTTATATGACAAGTAGGTCGTTTTATCGGATAACCGCGTCCGCGAGCTCGGGGTTTTAATTTTTTTACAGTAGTACCTTCGTTGACTTCGGCTTTACTAATAATTAAATCCCCTTTTTTGAAATCCATATTGTGACTAGCATTTGCTGCAGCAGAATAA
>OY787631.1:87500-90000 GCA_963678935.1 Umbilicus rupestris
AGAAATGGTTCGACCCTCTTATTTGGATTTCTCGAACCGAGAGATCCATGAATCGGGATCCTAATGCAGATAGATACAAAGGGTCCAATGGGAGCAAAAATTTCCAGGAACATTTCGTTTCTGAGCAGAAGAGCCATTTTCAAGTAGTGTTCGATCGATTACTACGTAATCAATATTCGATTGATTGGTCTGAAGTTATCGACAAAAAAGATTTGTCTAAGTCACTTCTTTTTTTGTCCAAGTTGCTTCTCTTTTTGTCTAACTCACTTCCTTTTTTCTTTGTGAGTTTCGGGAATATCCCCGTTCATAGGTCCGAGATCCACATCTATGAATTGAAAGGTCCGAATTATCAACTCTGCAATCAGTTGTTAGAATCAATAGGTCTTCAAATCGTTCATTTGAAAAAATGGAAACCCTTCTTATTGGATGATCATGATACTTCTCAAAAATCGAAATTCTTGATCAATGGAGGAACAATATCACCATTTTTGTTCAATAAGATACCAAAGTGGATGATTGACTCATTCCATACTAGAAATAATCGCAGGAAATTCTTTGATAACACGGATTCCTATTTTTCAATGATATCCCACGATCAAGACAATTGGCTGAATCCCGTGAAACCATTTCATGGAAGTTCATTGATATCTTCTTTTTATAAAGCAAATCGACTTCGATTCTTGAATAATCCACATCACTTCTGCTTCTATTGTAACAAAAGATTCCCCTTTTATGTGGAAAAGGCCCGTATCAATAATTCTGATTTTACGTATGGACAATTCCTCAATATCTTGTTCATTCGCAACAAAATATTTGATTTGTGCGGCGGTAAAAAAAAACATGCTTTTTTGGAGAGAGATACTATTTCACCAATCGAGTCACAGGTATCTAACATATTCATACCTAAGGATTTTCCACAAAGTGGTGACGAAACGTATAACTTGTACAAATATTTCCATTTTCCAATTCGATCCGATCCATTCGTTCGTAGAGCTTTTTATTCGATCGCAGACATTTCTGGAACACCTCTAACAGAGGGAGAAATAGTCCATTTTGAAAGAACTTATTGTCAACCTCTTTCAGATCTGAATCTATCTGATTCAGAAGGGAAGAACTTGCATCAGTATCTCAATTTCAATTCAAACATGAGTTTGATTCACACTCCATGTTCTGAGAAAGATTTACCATCCGAAACTAGGAAAAAACGGAGTCTTTGTCTAAACAAATGCGTTGAGAAAGGGCAGATGTATAGAACCTTTCAACGAGATAGTGCTTTTTCAACTCTCTCAAAATGGAATCTATTCCAAACATATATGCCATGGTTCCTTACTTCGGCAGGGTACAAATATCTAAATTTTTTATTTTTAGATACTTTTTCAGACCTATTGTCGATACTAAGTAACAGTCAAAAATTTGTATCCATTTTTCATGATATTATGTATGGATCAGATATATCATGGCGAATTCTTCAGAAAAAAGGGTGTCTTCCACAATGGAATCTGATAAGCGAAATTTCGAGAAAGTGTTTACATAATTTTCTTATGTTCGAAGAAATGATTCATCGAAATAATGAGTCACCATTGATATCGACACATCTGAGATTGCCAAATGTTCATGAGTTCCTCTATTCAATCCTTTTCCTTCTTCTTGTTGTTGGATATCTCGTTCGTACACATCTTCTCTTTGTTTCCCGAGCCTCTAGTGAGTTACAGACAGAGTTCGACAAGGGCAAATCTTTGATGATTCCACCATACATGATTGAGTTGCGAAAACTTCTGGATAGGTATCCTACATCTGAACTGAATTCTTTCTGGTTAAAGAATCTCTTTCTAGTTGCTCTGGAACAATTAGGAGATTCTCTAGAAGAAATCCGGGGTTCTGTTTCTGGCGGCAACATGCTATTGGGTGGTGATCCCGCTTATGGGGTCAAATCAATCCGTTCTAAGAAGAAATATTTGAATATCAATCTCATCGATCTCATAAGTATCATACCAAATCCCACCAATCGAATCACTTTTTCGAGAAATACGAGACATCTAAGTCATACAAGTAAAGAGATCTATTCATTGATAAGAAAAAGAAAAAACGTGAACAGTGATTGGATTGATGATAAAATGGAATCCTGGGTTGCGAACAGTGACTCGATTGATGATGAAGAAAGAGAATTTTTGGTTCAGTTCTCCACCTTAACGACAGAAAAAGGGATTGATCAAATTCTATTGAGTCTGACTCATAGTGATTATTTATCTAGTGATCATTTATCAAAGAACGACTCTGGTTATCAAATGATTGAACACCCGGGAGCAATTTACTTACGATATTTAGTTGACATTCATAAAAAGTGTCTAATGAATTATGAGTTCAATACATCCTGTTTAGCAGAAAGACGGATATTCCTTGCTCATTATCAGACAATCACTTATTCACAAACCTCGTGGGGGGCTAATAGTTTTCATTTCCCATCTCATGAAAAACCCTTTTCGCTCCGTTTAGCCCTATC
>OY787631.1:107500-125000 GCA_963678935.1 Umbilicus rupestris
AACATCTTTTCTACTAGGTAATCTAGTAGCCTTATGCATGAAGATAATCAATTCGGTCGTTGTGGTCGGACTCTATTATGGATTTCTGACCACATTCTCCATAGGGCCCTCTTATCTCTTCCTTCTCCGAGCTCAGGTTATGGAAGAAGGAACCGAGAAGAAGGTATCAGCAACAACTGGTTTTATTACGGGACAGCTCATGATGCTCATATCGATCTATTATGCGCCTCTGCATCTAGCATTGGGTAGACCTCATACAATAACTGTCCTAGCTCTCCCCCATCTTTTGTTTCATTTCTTCTGGAACAATCAAAAACACTTTTTTGATGCTAGATCTACTAACAGAAATTCAATGCGTAATCTCAGCATTCAATGTGTATTCCTGAATAATCTCATTTTTCAATTATTCAACTATTTTCTTTTACCAAGTTCAATGTTAGCCAGATTAGTGAACATTTATATGTTTCGATGCAACAACAAGATGTTATTTGTAACAAGTAGTTTTGTTGGTTGGTTAATTGGTCACGTTTTATTCATGAAATGGGTTGGGTTGATATTAGTCTGGATACGGCAAAATCACTCTATTAGATCTAATGTACTTATTCGATCTAATAAGTACCTTGTGTCAGAAGTGAGAAATTCTATGGCTCGAATCTTTAGTATTTTCTTATTTATTACCTGTGTCTACTATTTAGGCAGAATACCGTCATCCATGGTTCTCAAAGAAACCTCAGTAACGGAAGAAAGGGGGGAAAGCAGAGAAGAAACAGATGTAGAAATAGAAAAAACTTCCGAAACGAAGTGGACTAAAGAGGAACAAGAGGGATCCACCGAAGAAGATCCTTCTCCTTCCCTTTTTTCGGAAGAAAAGGAGGATCCGGACAAAATCGATGAAACGGAAGAGATCCGAGTCAACGGAAAAGAAAAAACAAAGGATGAATTCCACTTGCACTTTAAAGAGACATGCTATCAAAATAGCCCAGTTTATGAAACTTCTTATCTGTATGGGAATCAAGAAACTTCGAAGTTAGAAATACTTAAAAAAAAAGAAAAGAAATTAGTAAATATAAGAAATATAAGAAAAGATAAGAAGAAATCCGTCCATTACCTACATATTTTAGTGCTTCTCCTATAAAGAAACTCAGAACACCAATTCCATTCGTAATTCTATCAACTATTCGTCTATCAAAACAATGAGAAAATTCAGCTAATCCTTGTATACTTGTAGTTAAAGATGCTTTATAAAAATAATCTATATAACCACGATTATATGACCAGTTATATATGATATTTATGATTTTTTCTCCTAAAAATAAAAGTTTAATAGGAACCTTTTTTTTAAACGAATTAATGAAATTCAAATTTTTGAAAGATGAATAAACAGGTTTATATAAAAGAAATGCAATAAATATTCCAAAAAAGGCTATACTGACAGAAAAAGTTGCATTTGTTACAAATTCATACCAATCTACAGAATTAGAAAAATTTTTATGTAAAAGATTTATAGATGAGTTTAACCATTTGGATAATATATCGAAATCCTTTCCTTCTTGAGTGAAAGGAATACCGATGACTCCAATAAAAAAAGTAAATAAAACCAATAAAAGCAGCGGAAATAACATAGTATTATCTACTTCATGAGGATAGGATAAAGTTTTTTTACTATCAAAATGGGTAATAGTCATAAAGGGTCGGGTTACATTATCATTAATTCGACATGTGTTTGTCGAAAGAAAAGAAGTACCAGCATTATTATTGATTGGTAATAAAGTTGATAAACTCATTTGTTTTTTTTTCATTTTTGTACTTTCTTTACCCCATAAAGATATGGAATAGGCCAAACTACTTATTTTTCCACTATAATTTTGAAAGTTAATGTTTAAATGTCCCTCAAAAGTTAATAAATAGATTCGAAACATATAAAATGCAGTTAATCCTGCCGTGGAGCAAGCTAGTAGTCCAACAATCTGTGAATACAACCAGCTATCAGTAAGAATTTCATCTTTGGACCAAAAACAAGCAAGAGGTGGAATACCACATAGCGAAAGTGTACCTAAAAAAAAAGCTGTTTTTGTAATTGGCATATATTTTATTAAACCACCCATAAGAACCATATTTTGACTTTTATTTGGAGAATATCCAACAATAGGCTCCATTGAATGAATAATTGATCCAGACCCTAAAAACAATAATGCTTTCGAATAAGCATGAGTAATCAAATGAAACAAAGCCGTTCGATAAGACCCCATACCTAAAGCTAACATCATATACCCCAATTGAGACATTGTAGAATAGGCTAAACTTCTTTTAATATCGTTTTGAGCAAGAGCTAAAGTAGCTCCTAATAGTACTGTTATTATACTTAGCAACGATATAAAATTCGTTATGTAAGGTATAACTATGAAAAGGGGAAAAAGCCGAGCTACAAGAAAAATTCCCGCTGCCACCATAGTAGCAGCATGGATAAGAGCTGAAATAGGAGTAGGACCCTCCATAGCATCGGGTAACCATACATGAAGGGGAAATTGAGCAGATTTAGCAACTGCACCAGAAAATAATAGGAAGACACAGAAAGTTCCAAATAAAAAATGGACCCCATTAGTAGAAATGAAATTATTGAATATTTTGAACAAGTCTCTAAATTCAAAACTACCTGTTATCCAATAAAGACCTAAAATTCCTAATAATAAACCAAAATCCCCGATACGGTTAGTCACAAATGCTTTTTGGCAAGCATTTGCGGCAAGGGGTCGTGTGAACCAAAAACCTATTAATAGATAAGAGCACATTCCAACTAATTCCCAAAAAAGATAAATTTGTATCAAATTAGAACTAGTAACTAATCCCAACATGGATGCATTAAAAAAACTCATATAAGCAAAAAATCTCAAGTATCCTTGATCATGAAACATATAATTATCACTATAAATAAGAACCATAACTCCAATAGTAGTGATTAATATTGACATAATAGAAGTAAGTGGATCGATCAAATAGCCAAACTCTAAAGAAAAATCATTATTGATGGTCCAAGACGATATATATTGATAAATAGAATTCCTATTTATTAGTTGAATAGATAGGTCGGCTGAAAAAATCATAACTATACTTAACAAGAAAACACTATGAAACGACCACATACGTCGAAGATTTTTTGTTGCCGTCGGAAAAAAAATAAGCCCTAGTCCTATTCCTATAGGAACTGGAAGTGGAAGGAGAGGTATGATCCATGCATATTGATATGTATGTTCCATAAAAAATTTTTTCTTTCAAAATTGTTTCTAATTCACCAGATCCTATCTAATTATAAAAGAAAAAAATAAAGATAGGTAAAAACTAAAAAATTTTTATTCTAAATTATTCTCAGTGTTTCTTCACTCCTTCAAATATTCAACTCAATAAATTCAAATTGGTCAAATAACATAGGGAACGTATTTGTGAAAACGGAATACTTAGTCTTTAATTAAAATAAAAATTTTTAAATTAGGTATATTCTTGCTTTGAACTTGGGCAATTAATAGGAAACTGTATATTTAAATTAGTTATTAGGTCAAAGTTGGGTTCGTAAATCGTTCGATGAATTTGATTCCCTATATAAATGACTAAAATAAACTGAGATAGAAATGGAAGCTGTTTTTTTTTTTTTTTAGTAACTTAAACCTATCTTTTCACCTATAAAATTTTTTGTCCTTAGTAATATTTTCTGTTACCTATGATTTTTTTATGAGGTTAGTAGCATATCATCTATGGATAGATAGCTAATGAAGAAGAATTCGTTTTGAACAATAGATGTCTTTCACATCCAACGATATTATTGAAAAACCTATTAAATTCTGAATGGCAGTTCCAAAAAAACGTACTTCTCTGGCAAAAAAGCGTATTCATAAAAGTTTGTGGAAAAGGAAGGGATATTGGGCAGCTTTAAAAGCCTTCTCATTAGCCAAATCTCTTTCTACTGGTAATTCAAAAAGTTTTTTTGTAACAACACCTAAATAATAAAGGATTCAAATAATGATCGGACAAATGTTAATTTAATGTAAAATATGACTACAAAATTTTTATTATCTCATGCAATACCTAGTAAAGCGTAAATAGAATTTTTTGACTATTCTATATGGTATAAAAATCCTGAAACAAATATTTTGTTGCGAACTAAAAATCCCCACCTCAGAAATGATAAAACCTATCTCAAAATAAACTAGTTGAAACCTTCTATCTGGTGGGGATTTTTAGTTCCCCCATCTCCTCCTTTCGCACAATCTTTTTTCCTAAGATAGGAGGTAGCCCTTTTTATTTACAAATATAACAATGGAGAGTATAAAAGACCTGAAAAAACCTCACTATTAAGTTCAATAATTTGGACATTTAGAAAAAAAAAAGTTCAGAACATTTAATTAACTCATTAAATCTCGACACTTGAATAATAATAGCTTATTATCATTTTAAGTAAGCCGCTATGGTGAAATTGGTAGACACGCTGCTCTTAGGAAGCAGTGCTTGAGCATCTCGGTTCGAATCCGAGTAGCGGCACATTCTCTTCTAAAAAAGATACAATAAGTTCGATAATGAATTCAATTACCTTATTTTTAAAATTGATATGATATTTTTTACTGTAGAACATATATTAACTCATATTTCTTTTTCCCTTGTTTCAATTGTAATTACAATTTATTTGATAAGCTTAGTAGTCGATGAAATGATAGGACTCTCTAATTCGTCTGAAAAAGGGCTAATAGCTATTTTTTTCTGTATAACAGGATTATTAATTATTCGTTGGATTTATTCACAACATTTTCCATTAAGTGATTTATGTGAATCATTAATTTTCCTTTCGTGGAGTTTCTCGATTATTTATATGTTTCCATATTTAAAAAAAAAAAAATTACGCGTAATAACTGCACCAAGTGCTATTTTTACTCAAGGATTTGCCACTTCGAGTCTGTTAACTGAAATGCATCAATCCACAATATTAGTACCTGCTCTCCAATCTCAGTGGTTAATGATGCATGTAAGTATGATGTTATTGAGTTATGCAGCTCTTTTATGTGGATCATTATTATCAGTATCTCTTCTAGTCATTACATTTCGAAAAGATATCAAAATTTTTGCTAACAGCCATTTTTTTTTTACTGAGTTATTTTACGTTGGTCAGATCCAATACATGAATAAAAGAAGGAATGTTTTACAAAGCACTTCCCTTGAGTCTGCTAAAAATTATTACCGATCCCAGTTGATTCAACAATTAGATCATTGGAGTTATCGTGTTATTAGTCTAGGGTTTATCTTTTTAACTATAGGGATTCTTTCCGGAGCAGTCTGGGCTAATGAGGCCTGGGGATCATATTGGAATTGGGACCCAAAAGAAACTTGGGCCTTTATTACATGGACTATATTCGCGATTTATTTACATACTCGAACAAATACGAATATGAAAGTTGCAAATTCTGCAATTGTAGCTTCTATCGGCTTTATTATAATTTGGATATGCTATTTTGGGGTCAATCTCTTAGGAATAGGGCTACATAGTTATGGGTCATTTCAATTAATATCTACTTGAATAAAAAAAGACCTAACGATTAGAGATAGAAAATGGCGTAGATAAATAAAAATATAAGAAATCTTGGTTGAAATCGTCAAGAGCCGTTTGAATCAATACTTGATTCAAATGGCTCTCACAAAAGCTAAATAGATCCATTTACAATTATTTTTCTATTAATGAGTTAATAAGTCAAACATTATCTATAAAAATATTTACATAAAATACTTTGAACCTTATCAACTGATAATGAAAAAACAAAATCTGGGTAAATACCAATACCTATTATGGGTAGAAAGATGGAGATCGAAACAAATAATTCGCGTGGTCCCGAATCAAAAAAATACAAATTTGGAACATTAAATAGCTTGTATCCATAGAACATCTGGCGTGACATAGATAATAAATAAATAGGAGTTAATATCATTCCCATTGCCATTACACAAGTAATTAGTATTTTTGTCATTAAAAGATATTTTTGACTAGTAATTAGTCCAAAAAAGACTATCAATTCCGCAACAAAACCACTCATGCCCGGTAATGCAAGAGAAGCCATCGATAATATACTGAACATCGTGAATATTTTGGGCATTAAGATAGCTATCCCACCCATTTCGTCGAGATAAACAAGACGTATTCGATCATAACCCGTTCCTGCCAAGAAAAAAAGCCCAGCACCAATAAAGCCATGAGAAATTATTTGTAAAAGAGCTCCGTTGAGGCCTGTATCAGTAATAGAGCCAATTCCTATGATTATGAAACCCATATGAGATACAGAAGAATAGGCTATTCGTTTTTTTAAATTACGTTGGCCAAGCGATGTTAAAGCTGCATAGATTATTTGAATCGTACCCACTATTATCAACCATGGAGAAAATATCGAATGAGCGTGGGGTAATACTTCCATATTGATTCGAACCAACCCATATGCTCCCATTTTTAATAAAATTCCAGCTAGAAGCATACAAGTACTGTAATGTGCTTCCCCGTGGGTGTCTGGTAACCAGGTATGTAGGGGTATAATCGGTAATTTGACAGCAAAAGCAATAAGAAATAAAATATAGAATATTATTTCCAATGCCACAGGATAGGATTGATTAGCTAATATTTCCAAATTTAATGTTGGTTCATTGGAACCATATAAACCGATACCCAGAACTCCCATTAACAGAAAAATGGAACCTCCTGCAGTGTACAAAATAAACTTGGTAGCGGAGTATAGACGTTTCTTTCCTCCCCATAAGGATACAAGTAAATAAACAGGAATTAATTCTAACTCCCACATGATGAAAAACAGTAAAAGGTCTCGGGAAGAAAATGGTCCTATTTGGCCACTATACATTGCTAACATCAAGAAATGGAAAAATCGTGAATCTCGAGTAACTGGCCAAGCCGCTAAAGTAGCTAAAGTAGTAATAAATCCCGTTAATAAAATGGGTCCTATAGAAAGTCCATCTATTCCTAATCTCCAATAAAAAGAAAAAAAGCGTATCCATTTATACTCTTCTACCAGTTGTATTAAAGGATCGTCGAATCGGAAATGATAACGGAATGCATAGGTCATTAGAAGAAGTTCTAAGATACATATACATATAGTGTACCACCTAATTATTTTATTTCCTTTCTGAGGGAGAAAGAAAATGAAAGAACCTGCAGATATCGGAAAAGCTACAATTAGTGTTAACCAAGGAAAAAAGTTCATGGTAAAGATAAGCTACACTTAAACCATAAAAAACCCGTACTAAAAAAAAGAAATAGAAACTATATATTATTTTGAGCACGGGTTTTTGTCGGTAAAAAAATGGATTAGTGCTATTTTTTTTTTGAACCTATCAATAAGCTAGACCCATGCTACGAGTTGTTTCATGCCATAAATAAACCCGAACACTCAAGAAATCCGTTGGACAGGCGGATTCACATCGTTTACAACCAACACAGTCTTCTGTTCTTGGAGCGGATGCTATTTGTTTAGCTTTACACCCGTCCCACGGTATCATTTCTAATACATCTGTGGGGCAGGCTCGAACACATTGAGTACATCCTATACATGTATCATAAATCTTTACTGAATGTGACATTGAATATTTAAATTTTTGAGCGTCATAAATTTTCAATCTACTAAACTTATACATGAATCATGTATTTAGATATCAGATGAATCAATGATTTACCAAAATTTTTATACAAAATGGATTTATGGAGGAGCTTATGCGAAAGAGTCAAGATACTTTTATTTAGTGCATCTTCGTAAACAGGAATATGAACCTATATTTAATATCATACATACTAAATTAGACTTACTGAATAACAATTTCTTTTATTTGAGTTGATAAAGATTCAAATTTTTGAATGCATATTATTTATTCAAAAAATTGGATTGATTGGTGCGAGTTGATTTTTTATTACGATAAATTGAGGAAATAATTGCTGGTCCAATAGCTGCTTCAGCGGCTGCAATAGCTATGACAAAAATTGAAAAAATATCGCCTACTAATTGGCGGCTATCAAAAAAATAAGAAAATGTTACGAAGTTCATATTAACTGCATTTAGGATAAGTTCAAGACACATAAGGGCTCTAACCATATTTCGGCTCGTGATCAATCCATAGATACCGATAGAAAATAAATAGGCACTCAAAACAAGTACATATTCGAGCATCATTGACCGACTCCTTATCAATCTTGATTCATTTCAATATGAACAACGACTCAACTTATTCTATTGACTAGAATCTAAAAAGCACGGAACAAGGACAAAGAAATATATTGCTAATATTGAGAATAGGTAATAGATTGAATTAAAAGCATTTCTTATCGTATCTATGACCGTGACCGTTCGAAAGCTTTATTACTGACGAGCTAACGCAATTGCACCTATCAAAGCAAATAAAAGAATTATGGAAATCAGTTCAAATGGAAGAAAAAAATCTGTTGATAAATGAATCCCAATTTGTTGACTATTATTTATCAAATCCTGTTCTACAATATGGTTTAATCTTGTAGTCCAAATAATCCCGTACCATGACGTATCTGGAATAGTAGTAATTAGTAAAACAAAAATACTTGTACAAACCACTGAAGTAACTCCATCTCCAACAGTCCAAAACTGGAAATCTTTGTAATATTCTGAACCATTAATAAACATCACAGCAAATATGATTAAAACATTTATAGCTCCCACATAAATAAGAAGTTGAGCAGCAGCTACAAAATAGGAATTTGATGAAATATAGAATAAAGATATACAAACAAGAACTAATCCCAATGAAAAGGCGGAATAAATTGGATTAGTAAATAATACTACTCCTAGACCTCCTAATATAAGACCTGATCCCAGAAAGATTAAAAGAAAATCATGTATTGGTCCCGGTAAATCCATTATATATAATAATAAATAAAAAAAAAAAAGAAATGTTTCATGACCTTATTGAGCGGACCAGGAAAAAGTAAAATTATCCGGGATATATTTTTAATTGAAAGAATAGATGTGTATTGATATAGGTCCAATAATTGGACCAATCTCATTCTTTTTTGAGGTTCAATTCGGCAGTTCAAAAAAAGACCTTTCAATCAAAAGACTACATTAGTAATTCTAAATTCTTTCTAAAAAGGGATTTAGTCATTTTTTATTTGAGGCGCATTCAAAATTGTTCGAATTGTGTAATCGTCAATTAATGCCAATGGTAAACGACCCAAAGCAATTTGATTATAATTCAATTCGTGACGATCATAGGTAGAAAGCTCATATTCTTCAGTCATTGATAAACAATTTGTGGGGCAATACTCAATGCAATTACCACAAAATATACAGATTCCAAAATCAATACTGTAATTAAGCAATTGTTTCTTTCGAATCCTAGTTTGTAGTTTCCAATCAACAACAGGTAAATTTATCGGGCATACGCGAACACATACTTCACAAGCAATACATTTATCAAATTCAAAGTGAATTCGACCGCGGAAACGCTCTGATGGAATCAATTTCTCATAAGGATATTGAATCGTTACAGGTAAACGATTTGCATGGGATAAAGTAATCATAAAACCTTGACCGATGTACCTTGCAGCTCGTACTGTTTGTTGACCATAATTGATGAACCCAGTTACCATAGGGAACATATCGTGAATAGCTATGAATAATTTGATGGTTGTTTCCTTCTCTTGTTTGAGATAAGTCTAAGTATAGACTCGCGTGATTAGAATGAAAGGAGTTGGGAAGAAGTTGTTAATAATAAATTACCGAGAGAAATAGGTAAAAGAAATTTCCATCCAAGATTTAATAATTGGTCCATTCTCAGCCTAGGTAAAGTCCATCTTGTTGTAATAGGAATGAACAAAAACAAATAAGTTTTAACTAATGTAATCAAAATACTAATGATTGTTCCAAAAACTCCACTTGCTTTTTCAAAAAGTTCAGGAACGAATATATATGGAATAGAGAGATTCCAACCGCCCAAGTAAAGAACTATTACAAAAAATGAAGAAACTAATAGATTTAGATAGGACGAAACAAAAAATAAACCAAATTTTATACCTGAATATTCGGTTTGATAACCTGCTACTAATTCTTCTTCTGCTTCTGGTAAATCGAAGGGTAACCTCTCACATTCTGCTAGGGAAGAAATTAGAAAAACGATAAACCCTATAGGTTGCCGCCACAAATTCCACCCCCACAAACCATATTTTGACTGGGCTTCAACTATATCAACTGTACTTGAACTATTAGATAATCATAGTCGGTAATAACATTACTGTTACTATCGCTATTACAGAACCGTACATGAGATTTTCACCTCATACGGCTCCTAGAGGAGCCTAAAGAAATTTAAAGACGTGATATACTTGTATGCTAAATAGAGTCAAAATATATTGAAAAGTCCCGAATTAGTCCAATGTAATTCCGTTTGCTATAAAAAAAGTATTTCTGAATTAATCTCATCCTTTACTTTCATTTTATAATTTCAATATTTTTTGAGTAATAACTTAATCCATCAATAAAATACTCCTTATTAGTAATCTATATAAATATTTCAACCCAACATTTTCGATTACGAAAAAAAATTACATCTTTCATTACTTCATCACTCATTACAGGGCTTTTATCCCTATTAATATAACTATAGTAAAGAATAAAAAAGATCGCTCCTTTTTATTGGAATTGCATTCTTTCCATTTTGTTCGTTCCTATTCTTCTTTTTCTTCTTTCTCAAAACCGGAAAAAAGGGGGGGCCTTTCGAAAAGGATTCTTTCGTTCCTGATAGTTTTTTTCAGTGGATAGGGGCATACTCTGGATCGGAATTGTGGGAAGTACTACCGGATCATTTCTACCAACTTAAAGCCCCACTGAGTGTTCCTTTTATGCGGAAATGCTTTTTTGTATAATTTGCATAATCTCTATTACTAAGCCTTTGTGTACCTTGGTATTTCTAACCAACCACTTATTTTTTATCAACTCACTATTATGGTAATACATGCAAACGATAGTGAAAAATCCATAAAGTTGTTTGTTATTTTAAACCCGCTTCAAGTCAGAATGATATCAATCAACCAATCTTGGGATAAATAGTGTAAATTACTTATGTTTACTTATGTTTAATCCTTATACATAGGAAATGAGACTTACTATTTTTACTGCAAATTTAGAAGCTGTTTTCTTTCACTCATAGAACTATCTGATTGTGTTCATCAGTCGAGTTAATGAACAAAAAAATGAAGCGATTTCCTTAATTCAGGCAATTTCTTTCCAAGGCAAAGACAAGGAAAGGAAAATAGGGAAAATGTTTCAGCGACTCGCACGTAGAGATATTGATAACACACATAGAGTTAATGGTATTTCATAACTAATTGATTGAGCAGCAGCCCGTAAACCACCTAAAAAAGAATATTTATTATTCGATCCATATCCTGACATAAGAAGTCCAATTGGCAAAATACTTGAAGCGGCGATCCATAAAAAAACACCAATATTGAGATCGGCTAGAACAAGATGATAGCCAAAAGGGATTACTGAATAACTTAATAGAATTGATATGACTGCTATAGATGGTCCGATATTGAATAAATAAGTATCGCCTCTAGATGGAAGAAGGTTTTCTTTGAAAAGTAGTTTTGTACCATCTGCTAAAGCTTGTAGAATTCCAAAAGGTCCAGCATATTCAGGTCCAATACGTTGTTGTAGCCCCGCAGCTATTTCTCTTTCTAACCATACAATTACTAGTACACCTATTGTGATTCCTACTATAACAGTCAAAATCGGGATAAGTATCCATATGATCTCATACACCTCTTTTAAGGATTCCCATTTTAAAAAAGCATTGATATCTTGTACTTCTGTTGTATCAATTATCATTTCAACGATCAACTTCTCCCATAATTATATCTATACTACCTAGTATCGTCATAATATCAGCCAATTTCATTCTTTTAACTAACTGAGGAAGAATTTGCAAATTGATAAAACCCGGTGGGCGAATTTTCCATCTCCAAGGAAAACTTTTCCCATCTCCTAGCAGAAAAATTCCTAATTCGCCCTTTGGGGCTTCGACTCTCGCATAAAGTTCTTGTTTCGACAATTCAAAAGTAGGAGAGGTTTTTTTACTAATGAAGCGATATTCAAAATCATTCCATTGGGAATCCCTTCCTTTATCAAAACATCGTATTTCTAAATTCTCATAAGGTCCTCCTGGAATTCCTTCCAAAGCTTGTTGAATAATTTTGATAGATTCCTCGATTTCACTGATCCTTACTAAATAACGAGCTAATGAATCTCCTTCTTTTTGCCATTGGACTTCCCAATTAAATTCGTCATAACACTCATAATGATCAATTTTACGAAGATCCCATTCTATTCCGGAAGCGCGTAGCATTGGGCCCGATAAACCCCAATTTAGTACTTCTTCTCCACTCAAAATTCCGACTCCCTCAACACGTTCTAAAAAAATGGGATTGCGTGTAATAAGTTTTTGATATTCTGAAATTCCCGTTAAAAAATAGTCGCAGAAATCCATGCATTTATCTATCCAACCATGCGGTAAATCAGCGGCAACTCCTCCGATACGAAAAAAATTATGCATCAATCTCATACCCGTAGCAGCTTCGAACAGATCATATACTAATTCTCGTTCTCGGAAAATGTAGAAGAAGGGAGTTTGTGCACCAATATCTGCCATAAAAGGGCCCAGCCATAATAAATGAGAAGCTATACGACTTAATTCTAACATAATTACTCTGATATAACTGGCTCGTTTAGGTACTTGAATATTCCCTAACCGTTCCGGTGCATTTACGGTTATGGCCTCGGTGAACATAGTAGCCAAATAATCCCAACGAGTTACATAAGGTAAATATTGTATAATTGTTCTATTTTCTGCAATTTTTTCCATTCCTCTGTGTAAATACCCCAATATTGGTTCACAGTCAACAACATCTTCACCATCTAGAGTAATGATGAGTCGAAGAACGCCGTGCATTGATGGGTGGTGAGGTCCCATATTTACTATCATAAGTTCATTTCTTATAATTGGTACATTCATAAGTTGTTCCTTGATTCATTTTTCTAGGAATTGCCGAAAACAAAAAGAAATTCATCAAAATTAATGATCCAATAACCAGTAACTTGAATTTAAGTTCTTGAAATTAACGAGTTTTGAGTTCCCGAATATCCAGTCGATCAATTAATTCTTTATAACGTATTCCATTTTTTTTTGACAAATAAACCAACAGTCGTTGACGTTTTCCCAGAATTTTCTTTAGACCTCTCTGTGATAAATAATCTTTTCTGTGCAATTCCAAATGTGAAGTAAGTCTTCGGATTTGCTTAGTGAAATTAACTACTTGAAATTCAACGGTTCCCTTGGTTTCTTCTTTTTTTTCTTGTTTTGGGGAAATAACTGAGCAAACTGAATTCTTTAGCATAAAAGCAAATCTTCTCCAACTTTTTTAAAATATGAATTTTATGGATCAGTAATAATAATGTTGGATATGTTAATTTGTTAGATTTTTCTTTATGGGCTTTTTAATTTTATCAAAATTTTTAAAATCAAATAATTAATAATCCAACTCCTTTTTTTATTTGATTCATTCTTTAGATAGAAAAAGAATGGAACTCATAACATAAAAGAGCAAAAAAATTAAACTTTAAATAATAAAAATATTTTGATGAATTATAGATCTAATTGATATATTATTGAATTAGTATTCATGTATTAGAATAGAATATAAGACAATACATGTCTACCGCTGTTTAGTTTTTTATGGGAGATATGGTACAGAATAGAAATAGAAAACTATTCTATCATGCGTTTTATACATTTAGAATTGTGGATACATATGTATTCTTAACATACTGAAAGAACTCCCAGTATTGGTATTAAACCAATAACGATTCATACAAATTAAATCTTCTAATTGACAAGTCGGCCAAAGAAAAAACTTGAATCTATCAAGACGGTTGCTTTCAACCAAAAATGGACCATAAATTTTTACATTGTTTTCGTTGTAAAATACCAGATTTCGATCTATACCTTTTTTTTTTTTTGAATTGCAAGAAATTAGAATTCTTAACTCTTTTCGACGTCTCGGCGATAAAATAGTTTCAAGAACAAGCAAACTATAATTTTTTATGTCTCTTTTTCCAATAATTTTTTGCTCTTTTATTTCTTCTCGATACCTTGGATTAGTTTGATAATTATCCTTCTGAACTAATGAAATCCGTATGGTTTGATACATAAGAAATTGTCCAGAATTATTTATAGACATACGAACTGGTTCAATAAAAAATACTCCCCTTTGCATCCATTCTGTAACATACTTATGACTCAGCATTATATCTAGATTTATTGTTCCTCTTTGAATAGCAGATAGAGCGCTTTCTCTGGGATTTCGCAAGCTAAGGAGGAGACAATATACTTTGATATTTTTCATTATTGTTAGATTGAAAAAAAAAGACCATCTCAATTGAACAAGTAAATGATTTGTTAGTAAAAAATCGAGGTCTTCTGCTGTATTGCTTTCGTTTATACGTTTTTTTATGTCTGATTCCACACTATAGTCTAAAAAATAAACATAGTCCGAAACATCTTTTTCTTGGTTTAATAGAACGGATCCAAAATTCCATTTTTGCTTTAGAGCGATATTCTTTTTTTCACTTAAACTTTTTTTTTCATTAAAATTTAAAAGAAGTGATTTGATTGGTATGATCCATACTTTTAATTTATATACATTATAAAGGAGTATCAATTCTGGTAAGAACCAAAGTTCTTCATTCAAAATAGGAAATTCTTCGTTCATTCCCAGCCACTCGAAAAAGCTTTGAATCCTTGGGTTGGTTTGCTCAGTTTGGTGAGTCGTCAAATCAAAAAGAGCCTTCTTATCGATTTGTTCAATTAGTTGATAATTACTTATCTTAGTATTCTTGGTATTGGTCTGGATCCAGGCTTCAATATTAACTCTTTTTCTAAGACGCAAATGGATAATTCGGTAATAAAAAAAAGATTTATCCATATCTGTAATAGCTTTTTTGCCGAAAGAATTGTTATTTCCTCGCGTAAAAAGTTTTTTTTTATTTGTGTTGTAATTATAGGATATTTTTTGGTTATTGTTTACTTGTGATGGTAAAACAAAAATATATGAGTTCTTCTTATTTTCATAATTAATAGATTTATATGATAAAAGATCATATCGAATTTTTTTTTTTAAATTCTCTTTGTGATTTGATAATGAGTTTAAGCCATAATCATTAAGTTCCTTTTCGTAACGAATTAAGCCATCTTTTTCATATAAATCCCATTTTGATAAATCCTTATTTTCATTTTGTCTTATAAAGGGGCTATTTTTTTTATTTTTCCATTTTTTTGGTACCAATCCAGACCATCTAATCTGAGATATATTATATTGATAATGATTCTGTAACCAGCTTTTCCATTGATTTATTCCAGAAGTAAGAAGTTTCTTATCTGTTAATTCCGAATCAAATATTCTTTGTACTCCAAAATCATCCTTTATTTCATCCTTAATAAAAAGAGATGTTTCATGATATTGAAGTGCAGATTTTAATTTGAAGTTGTATAAGTTAAAAATTAGGCTTTGTGATAATTTATATCCTACATAGGCTTGTGATAAAGAGGATAAGTCAAAAAATAATTTTGAATTTTTATTACTAATATAAAAAATATAAAAACAGGACTGTCTAAAGTTTCGAAAGTCCATTTTTTTTTCTTTTTTATTTGCTTCATTTTTGTAAATGTACTTATCCATTTTTTTTTTTTTTGATTTTGAATCAAAAAAAAGTTGTCCCTTGATCCTTATTATATTAATAACTAGGAGGATATCAATGTATATTCTTTTAATAACAATAAAAAATTCGATAAAATACTGCGAGTTAAAGATTAATCGAATAATTCGTTTTTTTACTATTTGACAAATAATTTTTATTTTTTTTAATTCTAATCTTTTTATGGCATACCCCTTTTTGTTAAACCTATTATTTATCTCAGGAGTTCGAAAATATTTTTTTTTGTTTTTTGTTATTTTTTCTAGTTGATTTCGGATTGTGCTTGTTCTAATAGTAATATCTTGTATTTTTTTTTCTGTTAGCGAATATTTTATCCAATTTTTAGATCGAGTTGGAATGGGCGATTCGTGAATTATTTGATTATTTTTTATCAAATCTTTTTCATTTTTAGTTTCACCCCATTCATCTAATTCGCTCAACCAAAAGAAAAGAATCCTATTTTTTTTTGAGGGGTCGTTTATTAGTCGGTTTAGAACTAGACCACTTTTGTTAATCCAGTTTTTTATTTCTTGTAACATTTTTAAAATTAAAAAACAATTTGTTTTCAATTTTCTCATTTTTTTTATGAGTTCTTTTAAAATTGGTCCAAAAAAGGAAGGTTGGTTTTGAGGTGAACCAAAAGGCTTTTTGGTTGTCCTTCCCCATACAGTTAAAAAAAAAAATTGTTTCTTTTTCAATCGATACAGTTGAGGGAATTCGGGTTTCGATTTATGCCAAGGTTTCAGATAGAAAGGAAATAGGATCTTTATCTGAATACCTTCACTTAACCAGTTTTTAGGAAAGTCTTTTTCAGATAGTTCAACCCCACTATAAGTGCATTTAACATGCGTTTCTTTATTCCAATTTTGGAAATCCTCGGACCATTCGGGAAATTGAAATAATAAGATACGGCCAATATTTTTAGCTATTATCAATGCGGGTAATATAATATATTTCCTAAGAATTGAGTTTATTATTAATATACAACTCCTTGTTACTTGAGCAGTTAGAATACCATTCTGAGGTTCTGCTGCTATTTCGATCCCTATTGTTGCTTCTCTTTTATGCTTCTCATTTTTATCCTTTTTTTCTGAAAGTTCAGATTCTTTAGTTTTGTTCATCCAATTTCGGAAAATGAAGTTAATCAGTCCAGAGATATCAAAATAAGAAAAGATGGATTTATCAAGTCTGTACAAAAAAAGGGGTGAATATACATTTGCTTGAGACAGTTTTAAAATAGGTATTTTACGCCTTTGAGCTCGTATAGAGCCCATGATTATATTTCTACGAAAATCTCGTTGGTGTGAATAATCCATCAAATAAAATTGCTCTGGTTCATATTCGTAATTAGTATAAGTAGGTTCATTTATAGTAAAAACCACTATAAATCTTGCTTTTCTTGATCGCATTCCAGGTTCGTCTAATATGACTGCTTCGTGTTCTCTTTCTTGGCGTTCAAATTCGTCAATTAATTTGTATGACCGTCGAGGTATTTTTTTACTAATTTCCCTTATTCTCACTGATAATGTTTTTTGTTTTTTATCATACATATTAATTATCTCTTCAAATTCTAGAAAATTATTAGCAAGAATAAGACCATGTATTTTATTTATCAAAGGAATCTCTGGCCTTTTTTTTATGGAATTTTCACTAAGGACTAGTGGTAAAAATATTCTTTTTGTTAATCCGCGGTA
>OY787631.1:142500-145000 GCA_963678935.1 Umbilicus rupestris
CTCTTGAAGCTCATTCTCTTCATCATAAATGATCCGCTTGCCCCGAAATGACCTGGCCCAATAGGGAAATCCCAATTCATTTGGCCTTTCGATACAATAAAATAGAAAGCCCCAAGGGCGCCATATTCTAGGAGCCCAAACTATGTGATTGAATAAATCCTCTTCTATCTGTTGCGGGTCGAGGGCTCCTTCTACTTCCCCTTCTTCAAACTCCGATTCGTATTTTTCATAGAGAAATCTCTGATCAACGATAGAACAAGATCCATTTTGCATCATATTTAAAGGATTCCTTGGTTCGGTCCGAAGAAGCAATGTCACTCGATCATTATCAAACTGACTGCAATCTTTTTCTGTCCGTGAGGATCCCCCCAGAGCACCTTCTACTTCTAATAGGCCATGAACTAGATCAGAAGCATTCTCAACGAGTCCATAAGAAGTGATCCCATTTTTTGCATCGGGTCCGGGTAGAGACCAAAGGTCTTGGGCGACCGATCCGGCAGAACAACTCAAAAGATAAAGAAGTATCGTTAATTTCTTCATGCTCGTTCCAAGTTCGAAGTACCATTTGTACAAATAAGAATCCCTTTCGTTACATGATTTCTTCTTCATATAGATAGATATAGGATCTATGGGGCAATTACTTAGAAGTACATTTTGTGCAACAGCCCTTCCTATCTGATAGAAAAGGATCTCATGATCCTGAACCGATCTTACCTGGGATCGCAAATCCCAAGTTTGTCTATGAAGAGCGGATCTAATTGTATTAGTGTCTATAATTGATTTCTTCTGTGTAATACTAATCGCTAAGGCCTCATTGGTAAGTGCTACAAGATCTCGTGCATTGGAACCCATGGTTATGGACCCGAATTCATTAGTATGGAACATTTTCTTTTCCAAGTGAAATCCCTTAGTATATGAAAGATTGAAAAAGTGCTTTCGTTGTTGTGGAATAAGAAGCCTTCGTATCTTAATGCATGTATTTAATTTATTCGGAACTATTAGAGCGGGATCCACTTTTTGGGGAATATGAGTCGAAGCAATAACAAGAATATTTCTAGTGGAACATCTTTCACAATCCCTGGATAGATAGTTCACTAATAGACCGAGGGATAAGTAATTCGACTCATTCACATCCAGATCATGAATGTTTGGAATCCATATTATGCAAGGAGACATTGCTTTTGCTAATTCGAATTGAAGGGTGATAGAAAATCGGTCTATTTCCGGCATCATATCCATAGTTAGCGCATTCATCAGAGTTAGCAGCTCCAGCTCCGTATCGAGGTCAAGATCGATATCGTCACTAGCATCAATCTCGTCACTATCATCAATATTGTCACTATCATCAATATCGATATCATCAATAAGAAAACCTTTAGGCTTGTTATCCAGGAACTTGTTCAGAAATACCAAAGGAACATAGGAGTTTGTCGCTAGGTATTTGACCAAATAGGAGCGTCCAGTTCCTATAGAACCTATCACTAAAATACCCCTAGAGGGGGATAGGGCTAAACGGAGCGAAAAGGGTTTTTCATGAGATGGGAAATGAAAACTATTAGCCCCCCACGAGGTTTGTGAATAAGTGATTGTCTGATAATGAGCAAGGAATATCCGTCTTTCTGCTAAACAGGATGTATTGAACTCATAATTCATTAGACACTTTTTATGAATGTCAACTAAATATCGTAAGTAAATTGCTCCCGGGTGTTCAATCATTTGATAACCAGAGTCGTTCTTTGATAAATGATCACTAGATAAATAATCACTATGAGTCAGACTCAATAGAATTTGATCAATCCCTTTTTCTGTCGTTAAGGTGGAGAACTGAACCAAAAATTCTCTTTCTTCATCATCAATCGAGTCACTGTTCGCAACCCAGGATTCCATTTTATCATCAATCCAATCACTGTTCACGTTTTTTCTTTTTCTTATCAATGAATAGATCTCTTTACTTGTATGACTTAGATGTCTCGTATTTCTCGAAAAAGTGATTCGATTGGTGGGATTTGGTATGATACTTATGAGATCGATGAGATTGATATTCAAATATTTCTTCTTAGAACGGATTGATTTGACCCCATAAGCGGGATCACCACCCAATAGCATGTTGCCGCCAGAAACAGAACCCCGGATTTCTTCTAGAGAATCTCCTAATTGTTCCAGAGCAACTAGAAAGAGATTCTTTAACCAGAAAGAATTCAGTTCAGATGTAGGATACCTATCCAGAAGTTTTCGCAACTCAATCATGTATGGTGGAATCATCAAAGATTTGCCCTTGTCGAACTCTGTCTGTAACTCACTAGAGGCTCGGGAAACAAAGAGAAGATGTGTACGAACGAGATATCCAACAACAAGAAGAAGGAAAAGGATTGAATAGAGGAACTCATGAACATTTGGCAATCTCAGATGTGTCGATATCAATGGTGACTCATTATTTCGATGAATCATTTCTTCGAACATAAGAAAATTATGTAAACACTTTCTCGAAATTTCGCTTATC